>JAJIYU010000096.1:0-69780 GCA_030144865.1 Tinospora cordifolia | reverse complement strand
GAGAAAATCCCTTGGGGAGGGAACAGTACCGATTGAGTCACCGCGTGAAGCAGCCGGACAATGCCCGGTGGGCCCAACCGTGATGGCAATGCCAATAAGTCCTGAGTGGGTTGTGACAGGTCAAATTAGGTCAAACTGGTTAAAATCCCCAATTTTTACACACTTAGTCAAATTTTCAACTTTATGTTCTATCTATGCAACAATTTTTTTAATTTTTCTACAATCAATCCGTGTGTCTGATTTGTCCAAAAATTTTCAGATTTTATCTACACCCCCTTAGGTATTCACTAGAATTTTAGATTACAATTTTTTGACTTCATGTGATATGGTTTTCAAGTAGAATATCATTAATTGTAAAATCTCGAATTTCATGTAATAAGCAGTCACATTGTGTATCAATTGATCCACTTAACCATGTTTGTTTTGGACGAAACTTGGTACACTCATTTTTGAGTTATCGAGCAACGTATCCACAAAATTTCAGCTAAAAATAGCAAGTTTGGTCAATCAATTGGTTCCCCAAATTCTTAATCGTGCAATAGGTGGCCATTAGTTCATAATGTTTCATGATTGTCAAGGTCTATTTTTTCCTTCTTAAACATCTAATTTGGGGCCATTTTTTACACCTATTGCATGTACTTAGCTCATAGTAATATCTCCCTTCAAAACTCATGCAAATTAGAGAGAATAAATGACTAAAACTTACCCACACATTTCATCAAACACATAACATGCGCCTTCGACAAACTCAAAAATTTTTCTAAGTTTCAAACACCTAATTAGCAGGGCATCTTTACAAGCATGGGAAATCACGAACATAAAATTTTTTCGTAAGAAACTTATACTTTCTCATAGCCTATAATATCAAGATCACACATCCCAAGTTTCGACTCCACTGGACTCTTTTATGCGCTTCGAAACTTACCTCAAAGTGAGCTCCAACACCATGTTTTGCTATCACAGTTTGTAAGTGTAACACCCCAATTTTTTACCGGACCTTCGTTCATGTGTTACATCACGTGTGGATCGTTGCCCAATGAAAATCGAGATGCTACCTAAAAGTTTCGTTCTGTCAAAATCTTTTTCTTCGAAATAAAGTTCATAATAGTTTGTTCTCAAGTTAATGTCTGTGTAGGTGTTTTAAAACAAACCAAGGATCAAAATCATTTTTCTATGTATTTACTGAATTTCACAAACAGTGCATAATTGATGCAGCGGAAATACTTAAAGCCTTTCATTTAAGCCAAAATCGTTAAACAAGTAAAGTCATTTAAAGATAAAACAATCGAAGGTAAACCGATGTAAACACATTAAAACAATCCAATATAATACGTAAAACATAACCTCCCAATCACCTATCCCTAACGACCTCCCCATGAGGTGTCCAATCTGGGTGCAAGTCTTCTGACGTAAGACACCATATTCTAAGTCCAAGTGTACCTGAAAAATAGAATGGGAGTGAGCTCGAAAGTTCAATGGATCGATCCTACACATCACATGCATTATATAGACCCAATCCAAAACATTACAAATACTTTCAAACATTAGACATTCAAACATTCATTTGTTTTAGTTGAACTCTAAGACCGGTAGAGGGTTGAGATGTCTCTCGGTATTCCCTGTGATCCAATCCAATCTCAGAGGTTCCAATAACCATCTAAAATCAATCGACACTCATATCACAACTTAAGAAAGCGTACTTATCGCGAATCGTACCATCTCCCAAAGACTTCGAGTTGTCACAGTCAGCTCCAGGTGGGAATACCTACGATCCGCCTTGTGGCTCGACAATCTCAAACAGTGACATATAGGAGATGCCACCTCAATCAGCTTCAGGCTCGTCAATCGTACCGGTACGTGGATTCTTTATAAACCATCATCTTATTTTAGTTTTACAAACAATTTCATTCACGCCAACCATCACGCATATCATGAAAAATAAAGTAGATAATGTAGGCTATTCACATGAGTAAATAATGAGATCTACATGCATGTTTTCCTATTAACGTATGTCATAAATAAGCAAAACACAATTTAAATAAATAATTATTCAGCATCCACGCATGCCAGACAAGTTCAATTTAATTTCCTAACAAAATTCTAGTAATCCTAGAACTATTCAAACAACTGCTTTGAATCTTAAATTCATATAATACATATGAGCAAGGAAGCCACGCCCACTTGATTTCGTCGATTTTCAGGGCTTCTTGCTTCTCTTCAAGATCCTTGATACGTTAAAACATATAAATATGAAATTTAACACTTAATAGGATTACTCTTAAGCTTAACTAATTCTTAAAATAATTATGAAATTTAAACATTCAACTAATTCAGGGTTATTATAAAATTCTAAAATTTGATATATTCTAATTAAAATCATTTCTAAGCCTTCTAAATTTTCTTAATTTGAAATTTTTGACTTTAATAATTTACTTGCAAGCTTTTATCATATAATCAAAGTTCTAATAACTTAATTGTTGTAATATAAATAATTTATTAACATCATGATCAATTTAATTACGAACAAAATAAGACTTCTAGACGTTCCAAGTTTAGTGTTGAAGTCTAAGATTCTAATATTTTCTTGTAAAGGATTTTTAATGCGAGAAGTTTATTTTTCATGTTTTTCAACTACTTTAAATTATTGAATTTTGAACTTTCAATATTAAATAAAATTATTGATATGTTGGAGAACCATTTTCCTAATTCTAGTTGAAATGATTAATTCGTTTAATTGATTTTTTTTCTCATCGAATTATCCCGATATTCAATAATTGATACATTATCTAACATTAAATTTATTTGATTTGAATTATTAAATAAATTTTCTAATTTATTTTTGTACATACTTTAATTAATTCTAAACTTGTATCTAGTTTCAAATTTTTGAAACTGCAACACCTAGTATCCTATTTCATTCAAAATTCTACAAGCATCAACATGATATTTATATCAAAATATTGAGTAAGTCTTTATCATCCTATTTTCAACTGTTAAGGGTTCAAATTTCCTAATTTTCATTCTGCTTACATTTCGAATTATTAAAAATTTAAAACTCAGAAATATACCTGTTCAATCCGTATTTGCAACTAGACCTCGTTAGTCGTCTTTGTCATTCTTCAACAATCACTCGTACGCAGTTTCAATCTTCTCCGTCAAAAGTGTATCGAATTTCCAGAAATGTTCAATTGCTCCTTCGCACACGCACACTGCGTTAGCTGGATGCACTAACCAAAACAAACCAAAATTTTGATTGTTGCTTTTTCAACGTACCTACAGTCACCCAGATCAATTCACACACCCAATTTGGTTTCTTGTTTTGATCACTCTTACTCATGCATGAAAGCGCTCAATTTCCAGATTTAAAACCAGAATTTAACTTAGCAGTCAAATTCTGTTCTTCATCTGGTAGCAACACAACGTGCACACACGTATGCATCCCAGTTTCTTCATTGCTGAAATTTCATTTCCTCTGCTTTCTATTCTTCTTCTTTCACGGGTTTACAGCAGCTCACGGTCGTCTTCTTCATGCAGAAAAACAGACTGAAATACAATTAACCTCACCGAAATGCTCCAACTGCCATGACTTCCTCCGCTGTTCAACTTATCCTCTTCTTCACGTTTGCCCGTGTTCTTCACCAAGTCAAAGCTACACCAACTGAGATTCCAGCTCGTCTTGTTCATTCAACGTATGATCCAGATTAGATAATCCCCCACAGCCTGGTTTTCTGTTCGTCCGGCGGCAACATCCCAACAGCAGCAGCAGCTGCACGGCCCCCCTCTGCCTTCTTCTCCACTTCACTTTCTTTATCTCGGTTTAGAACAGAGCAATAAAATTGCTCTGTTCTTCATTCCTCTCCTTCTCGTTCGGCTGCAATAGCAACAACTACTGTAACAGTAGCAGCCTGTTCTTTGCTCTCTGTTCATTTCTTTTTCTTCATTACGTTCAACTTCTTCCTCTGTTTTGACTCACCACGAACCAGAAGCCTGGTTTATTCCTCTTCATCTTCGGCCTTTGCTCACATATTAAACGCCCAGCTAAGCTTTTCTTCCCAACAAAACATCACCCCCCTATTTTCATACTCAACTCACACTCTTCCTCTGTTCGTTACACAAACACACGCTAACGGTCAAAACAACACCCATAGCTCCTTCTTTGTCTTACAGCAGCATCATACAAACCAGAGCATCGTTGCTCTGATTCTTCTTCTTCATTCCTTTCCATGCTGAGCACTCATCTTTCCTTGTTCGTCTGGTCACAGAGACAGCAGCAACATACCCCTTTCTTTGTTCTTCTTCTCTTCTTCATCGTAGCAGGAGCAGAATTTCTACACCTCTATTTTGTTTCCGATCTCGGTTCTGTAATGACTACTCCGAGCAGCTGCACAATTTAACACCATCCTTCTTCTATTGTATCTCTCGACCGACTACACAACAACCCTTCTCCCTGTTCCGGCGTCTTCTTCGACAATCTTCAGATTTCAGTCCTTTTTTTTTTCTAACTAGGCATCATGATTTATTTTTAAGTTTTATTATAAGTTTACATTAATATTATTTAGTTACTCCTTATCACAGGTTGTATGTATATAATTTTTATTTATTCAACCATGTTATAAGTTCATGAGATTATAGATATAGATATTGATGTCTTTGATATATGTGTATAATTCTCTCTCTTTGATGCATAAATATATATACATATATTTATATTTGTTTATTTTCCTACACATCTATAAAATTTCATTATATGAATCCTTATACACTTATACATTATATTAGTTTAATAAATTTTAATTTGAATTTAATTACTCTCCACGCATTTCTTTAAAGCCTTATTTTATTATTCTTTTATCGTCGTGTTTGCAAGCATCGCAAAATTTTTATTCATTCTTTTCAAGCCACAATTTTTAAGCATATGTTTAATAATCGTTATTTCTTTTTTTTTTCTCGCTATTTCTTTACTAAAGAATATTTTATTTTATTTATTCAATTATTTGCTTGCGACGTGGCACGCTCATAAAGTTTCAGAGTATTACAGTAAGTTACCCACTTCGACACCCTATAAACAACATTCATAAGTTCAGTTTGGTTTTCCAACACATGAAACTTAAACTACATATACCAAGAATTAAAATGAGTGGTTTTACCTCAAAAACCAACTTCAGATGAGTGGGTAAATACCCCTCTGAAGATCTGATTAAAATAGGTTATCTACTTCTAGTTTCCAACTATGTCAAATAACTCTTCTTCATGGTCATTTTTGTCTTAAACAGCTAGGGGTTTGGACCAACGGTTTGCACAGTCTTAGAGAGGGCAATAAGAGCTTTCCAATGACTATAATATTATGCAAATTAGACTTGGGATGAAGGAGATATGGGGTCTTGAAGTTGGGGTGTTGCAACTGCAATTTCTGCACACACAAAAAAAAAAAAAATCAGCTTTTGTTGCTTGTTTGTGAGGGTCTTTGCGCGACCTAAAAGTTACCACATGGCTATCCATGTGACCTTAGGGTGGCCTGGCATCGTGCCCTAACAGCCGAAGTCCCAGGGTCCGGTCAATGGCAGTGTTAGATGCTAAAAATCCGACTTCAAAACCAGGGGTGACCATGGTTTTCTAGGTTGGTGGTTAGAAGAAAAGGATGAAAATGGATTCATGGGCTGACCTATGAGCCATGGTCCAGCCCACAGGGCCTCCTAAGCCCACGCTCATGGGCTTCCTTTTTTTCTTTTCTCTTTTTTTTTTCTTATAAATTTACTTATTTATTTATTTCCTAAAAATTTTATATTTTACCTAAATATTAACATTTTTTTTTCTCAAAATTAAATAATTATCCAAAAATTTATTATTCCTTCTAAAAATTTAAATAATCACTCCAAAAATTATATTTTGTTCCCAAAAATCACATTTCCTCAATAATTAATGTATTTTCTTTCCAAAATGATATTTTTCAATTAATCTAATTTCTTTCAATTAAAGGGTTGAAATTAGAGAAAATTAAAAAAATATGTATTTTCATTAAAATTTTAGAAAAATACATGTCAATATATATATCAAACCCAAAAATTTTGTATCTCAAAAACATGGGTTGTCACAATATACTCCCCTTATAATAATTTTGTCATCGAAATTTACAAATGATGTTGATGATAAAACTCAAGGAGCAATACTCATCAACTCCAGGTAATGTCAGATCATGAAATATTTACAGTCTTATGTATCTTACTCAGTACCATGAAACTATCAACGCACTCATACCATCGGTATCTCCCTGTTGCGCAACTTTTTCATAACTAAATATAAAAGAGAGGAAAGATGAAAAAGAAGAAGTAAAGTGGAAGAATGAAAGAAGGGAGGAACAAAAGGGGAGAACTATGAAATAAAGGGAGAATAAAATAAAAAAAAGGAGAAAAGAAAGGAAGGTTGAATACATATATGAAAAGGAAGAATTATGAAATGGTGGAAGAATGAAAGAAAAGAGGAATGAAAGGAAAGGAGGAAAGAAAAGGAAGATGAAAGTGAAGAAGGATGAAAGAAAAAGAGAAGATGAAAAAAAAAAAGACAGATGAATATGGAAAGGTAAGCAAGACGAAAACAAAATAAAGAGATTGTTTCTTCTAAGTAATAGCTAATTCTCCTATCATGTCTCAATTACTAGATGTTCGATTATTAGTAGACATGAATGTAAGAATTTACCTCTTAGAACCCTTCATTATTTTATATCTTTGGTAATAAAGAAATATATGACAACTTTTCATTAGATGTATTTGGTAGATAAACATCAAATAAAGTTACTAATAAGATAATATTAGAAAATACTAATTAGTATGCTCAATTATTGGTAGAAATGAATTGTAACATCCCGACTCCCAATTGGACCTCCCGTCACGTGTTATGGGTCTAGCATGGAGATGTACCTCCTTAAGCAGAGATGCCTCACGTGCGGTTCGTCGCTTGTTGAGAATCAGAATGCTATTTCAAATTTTCCTGTCAACATCTTTTAGAGGTAGTGATCATTGCAAAAAAATAAAAAAAGAATTTAAAACTGAGATCTCACAGAGAGTAATGTTAGAGGTCATTCTCAAAATTGTGGGCAAGTGGTGAAAACCTTATAACCAACAGTGACACCACAACCGCCAGTACTAATATAGCTGCAAACTTTACTTCTACTACAGGCTCATCAGAAGGCTGGATTTCCCAACTTAGTGTCACTAACTAGGTTAGTTAGTTATGATAGAGAGTAGCAAGAGTTGTTGATCAAATTTCAGAAGCTGTGACCCAGTCCATTTGGGGGAGATTGTAGCGAGAACACAAATGATAGAGTATGATGATTATATAAGTGCATACTTTGGCCATCTATGGCAAAACCCTAACTCAAAAGCTACATTTGATTCCCCACACAAACTGCCAGACTACATGTTGAATGAAAACGAAAATGCCTGAACAACTCAAATCCATCCCAGGTAAGAATATACATCAGGTTGTTGGTAAACCTCCATATTTCTTTTAAGAAGATGTCATGGATGTCACACATGATACTAGGGTTAGAATATTATAGTTCTGATATCAAATTGCGCTAGAATTTTTGAACTTGCAATTTTGTTTACCGTTGACTTGAAAATAAGGCTACATTCATAATCTTTCTACTGAAAATAAGACGCACATTATTCCAAAATCACTAATGACAATTGAAGATATATTACCTTAAACTAAAAAAGATGGTGGCCATTATGAAATACTAGAATCTAATGGGGATTATGAAATTACTCAACTATGTGAACGACTTAAGGAAATATAAATTGAATTTCAGGGAATGTTTTCAAAGGAACAACAAACTCACATCTTTTATTATTACAAGATGATGAATCTAATGTAGGGGGATAAATGCGCCGACTGTATCCATGAATCTGATGGATAAGATATGGGTAAAGATCCTCTACATAGGATTAGAGTGGTGCAATAGAAGCAAAATGGGCCATTGAAAAATGTAAATCGACTGGCAAGGTAATTACTACTTACCAATTCAATTTACAGACTTAGCAAGTAAACTAAGAGAGTAAAAATATCTTTAAGTATTAACTTGATTCAAATTTCGATGGTAAAATTTTATTTAAGGGGGGTAGGTTGTAATATTCTGCAATTTTATGAACACCTACACATCGTGATTAAAATAAAAATATAAAAATAAAATTGTATATTTGTAAAAAAATAAGAATTTAAAATAAATTAACAACAAAGAAATATAAAAATAAAATAAATAATAGTCTTTACCATATGGAAAATTTTTTTTTTCAGAAATGTTGTGAAGAATCACAAATTAGCAGGAATGAAAAAGGATTTGAAAATTTTTGGTTGAATGGAGTTTTACTAGATTTTGGGTGTAATGATAGACTAGTTAATTGAAAAGAAAATAATAATAATAATAATAGATTTTTGGGTGCTCTGTTTTGGAAGAATGGTAGTAACCAAACGAAAAAAACATTAAAAACTTGTTTTGCAAGTTTTAGGGCCAGCAAAACAAGTAACCAAAAAAAAATAAAATAAAGAAGAGTCCAGAAGAACTAAGAAACAAGAAGAAGAAAAAAAGAGAGAAAAGATTTGTTTTTTGATATGCTTTGTTTGGGGGACGATCAGCAAGAGAAGGAGAGATGATCAAAGAAGAAGAAGCCGAAATTCTTGGGTGATTTGGGGCAACAACAAGAACGAAAGAGGAAGTTGTTGTGTGTTGTGATTTGGGGCAACTACAAGAACGAAGGAGAATGAATTGAAAGAAGGAAAAATTTCAGATCTGAAAGTCGTGTTGAGATGGTGCGATTTGGTGAAAACAAAGGCTGCTGGTGCATTTTTTAGGTAGAAGATGAGCTGCAAATTCGTGAAAGAAGAAGAAGAAACCAAAAAACATGCGTTCACTGCGCTGTGCTGTATTTTTGGACGGTTAGCAAGAACAACAAAAGTTAGGGCACAATTTGGGCTTTTGCTGCTGCTACAGGACGAACGAAGAAGAAGAGGAAAGAAAAAAAGTAGGCGATGCGATTTGGGGTTTTCTGCTATTGTTGGCCGCGATATGCGTACTGCACCTGCCGAATGAAGATTGAAAAACCAGTGGCTGGTTGGGTTGTTCGTGTGATGAAGAACGAAAAAATAGAGGAAGAAGATGCAAATCGCAAGTTGGTTTTTCTGCTGCTAGCCATGGTGTTTGCTTGACGAACAAGAAGAGAAAAATGAAGAAATTTTGCAGCTGCTGGCCGTGAAGAGAAACCTAAAGAAAATCTATCTTTGGTGCGTCTTGGTGGCAGCTGGTGCATTCTGCTACGCGAAGAATGATGAAGAAGACAAAGAACGAAAATCAGCTGCAATATGCATGTTTGAATGAACAGCAGCAAGAGAGTTTCGTCGTTAGGCGTCGTTCCGCAAAGAAGACCACAAGTGATGCTCTAGTTTCTAACTTCAATCTGAAAGGTATATTTTTAGATTTTTAAATTTTAGATAGTTTAAAATTTATTATTTTTCTTTGATTATAGTTGTGCAAAATAAAATTTAAAAATTTGAACCCTCAATACTTAAAAATATGAAGCTGAAGCTTTACTTAATATTTTTTTTAAAAATATTATTTATGTTTGTAAATTTTTGAATGGATATTTGAAATATTGATATTGGAGTCCAAGAGATTCAGATATTTAAATGTGAAAAAAAATTATGGTCTTTGATTATGAAAAGAAATTATTCATTTAAAGTTTAGGAGATGAATGAATGATTTTGATATGAAAGGAAATTTAATTGGAGATTTAAATTATTTAGAATCTTGATGTAAATAATAAATATTAGAGTTGACTTTTTGAAATAAAGATGAATTATTTAAGAAAAGGTCTTAAGAGTGACTTATTTTATTTTATTATTTAAAATTGAGGAGGAAATAAAAATTTTTGAGACTTAGAATCTAAGAAATCTATGATGGAAAAATATTATTTGGATATGAATAATTTTTGATGAAATGAATATTTTATTTTAAGGATTGGTTTGGAGATTTTCATGTGCTAAATAATATTTTGGAGTTAGTTTAACTTTTAGATATAGACACCTTATTTTTATTTGAAGTGAAATTTTATTGAACATGAGTAAATTATTTTTGGGAACTAAAAGTATGGTATTGAAAATAATGCTTGACAGGTTATAAATCCAAGTTTAAAAATTTATTTGAGATCTAACAAAACAAGAACTTGGAAAATATTCTAAATTTAATAAAAATAATACTAGAGTATAAGAGTATTTAAGTTTAGAATTATTAAATTTATTTTAAATAGGTTAATTAGAATTTAAGGATTTGTTATCACTATTAATGTTAATTGTAGATTAATAATCTTATAGCATTAAATTTCTGCGAGATAACGCAAGGGACATCTATCATTTTCAGGTGGGTGAGATTTTCTTGCTCATATGTGTTATATGGATTTAGAATTTAAAACATTTCTTTGAATAGTTTTAGATTATTAGAATTTTATTTTGAAATTGATTGAAATCGTTTGGTGTGCTTGAATGATAGTGATGTATGATGAACTATTTCATTTCACATATGATTATTTTATAACATGCATAAATAGAAGAAATGCATTAGGTAGCATGCATAATTCAATTAATTTTCTATTGTGTTGTGCAATATTTGATATGATTGAATTTGTTTGTGAAACTAAAAATAAGATGATGGATTATTAAGAATCTACGTATTGGTGCGATCAACAAGTCTGAAGCGGATCGAGGTGGCATCTCCTATATGTCACTGCTTGAGATTGACGAGTTATAAAGCGGATTATAAGTATTCTCAACCTGCAGCTGTCTGAGACAACTAAAAGTCTTTGAGAGATAGTACTACGTGGTAGTAAGTACACTATCTCGGATTGAGATTCTGACAGGTAGCCGACCTTAGGCGTTACCTGATATTTGTTTTTGTTTCAAATCATAGGAAATACCGAGAGTTATCTCAACAATCTTCCGGTCTTGAATTACAACTAAAACCAAATAAATGTTTGAAACGCTTAATGTGTGAAAGTGTTTGTAATGTTTTGAATTTTGATCTATATAATGCTTGTGATGTGTGAGAATGATCTACGAGGCTTTTGAGCTCACTCTTATTTCATTTTTTAGAAACACATGGACGTAGAGTGTAGCGGTTTACATTAGAAGACTCTCACTTTTGATTAGAAACCTTATAGGGGAGGTTATCTGCGATAAGATGATTTTGAGGTTATATTTTGCTTATTTTACTAAACCGATTTACATATATTTTATTTTATTTTGGACTTAAAAAGTATTTCAATGTTTTAACGTAATTATTGAACGATATTATATGTTTAATAGTTACTATTTTAATAGAAGTTTTTTTTTTCTCAAAATTTTTATTTTTATTAGACCTCAAAATAAATTTTTAAACTTGGATTTATAAACCTTCAAGCATTATTTTTTTAAAATAATTTACTCATGTTCAATAAATTTTACTTTAAATAAAAATAAGGTTTCTATATTTAAAAGTTAAACTAACTCCAAAATATTACTTTATCAATGAAAATTTCCAAACCAATCCTTAAAATAAAATATTCTCTTCATCGAAAATTATTCATATCCAAATAATATTTTTTCATCACAGATCTCTTATATTCTAAGTCTCAAAAATTTCCATTTCCTCTTCAATTTTAAATGATAAAATAAAATAAGTCACTCTTAAGACCTTTTCTTAAACAATTCATTTCTATTTCAAGAAGACAACTCTAATATTTATTATTTACATTAACAATTTAAATAATTTAAATATCCAATCATTTTTTTTTCACGTCAAAATCATTCATTCTTCTCCTAAATTCTAAAATGAACAATTTCTTTTCATAAATCAAAGACCATAATTTTTTTCACATTTAAATCTCCGGTTCTCTTGAATAATTTTTTTCACATTTAAATATCAGAATCTTCAGAACTTTGATATCAATATTTTAAATATTCATCCAAAAATTTACAGACATAAATAATATTTCTAAAATAAATATTGAGTAAAGCTTCAACTTCATAATTTTAATTACTAAAGGTTCAAATTTTAAAATTTTACTTTATACGTTTATAATTAAAAAAAAAAAAATTTTAATTATTTAAATTTTAGAATTCTAAATTTTAAATAATTAAGAGCATTGTTCGTTGTCTCCTTTGTCTGAATGACGCCCAATGACGAAACTCTCTTGCTGTTGTTCATTCAAACACGCATATCGTAGCTGGTTTTCATTCTTCTTCTTCTTCGTCGTTCTTCGCGTAGCAGAACACACCAGCTGCCACCAAGACGCACCAAAGCTAGAAGTTCTTCAGTTTTTCTCCACGGCCAGCAGTTGCAAAATTTCTTCATTTTGCTCTTCTTGTTCGTCAAGCAAACACCACGGCTAGGAGCAGAAAAACCATCTCATAATTTGCATCTTCTTCCTCTATTTTTCTGTTCTTCATCACACCAACAACCCAACTAGCCGCTGATTTTTCGATCTTCATTCAGCAGGTGCAACACGCACATCATGGCCAACAATAGCAGAAAACCCCAAATCGCACCACCTGATTTTCTTCTTTCCTCTTCTTCGTTCGTCCTGTAGTAGCAGCAAAAACCCAGATCGTGCCCAAACTTTTGTTGTTCTTTGTTCTTGCTAACCGTCCAAAAATAGAGCACAACGCAGCAATGCACGTTTTCTGGTTTCTTCTTATTCTTTCACGGATTTGCAGCTCATCTTCTTCGTCAAAAACGCACCAGCAGCCTTTGTTTTCACCAAATCGCACCAGCTCAACACGACTTTCAGATCTGAAAATTTTCCTTCTTTCAATTCATTCTCCTTAGTTCTTGTTGTTGCCCCAAATCGCAACGCACGTCAACTTCCTCTTTCGTTCTTGTTGTTGCCCCAAATCACATCCCCAAATCAACCAAGAATTTTAGCTTCTTCTTCTTTGATCATCTTTTCTTCTCTTGTTGATCATCCCCAAAAGCAAAGTATATCAAAAAAAACAAAAAAAAAACAAAAAAAAATTCTTTCTTTTCTTTTCCTTCTTGTTGATTCTTAGTTCCTCCGGACTCTTTTTTTTTTTTTTTTTTTCAACTAATTGTTTTCGCCCTAAAACTTGCATGCTATTTTTTTAAAACAGGGTACCCAAAATTTTATTATTATTATTATTATTATTTCTTTTCAATCAACTAGTCTATCATCAGGCCCAAAATCTAGCAAAACTCCATTCAACCAAAAATTTTCAAATCCTTCTTCATTCCTGCTAATTCGTGATTCTTCACGATATTTTTGAAATCTTTTTTTTTTTTTTGTATTGTAAAAACTATTATATATTTTATTTTTATATTTATTTATTTTTATTAATTTATTTAGAATTCTCGTTTTTTCACAAACATACAATTATAATTCTTATATTTTTATTTTAATCGCGACGTGTATATATTCGTAAAATTGGGGTGTTACATGAAATAAAAATTTATCTCTTAGAACCCTTCATTATAATATATCTTTAGTAACAAAAAAGTATCAAATAATATTTGTTTAAATGTGTTTGGTAATAGAGAAATACATGACAATATTTCTTTAGAGGCATTTGGTAAATAAATATTAAATGAAGTTACTAATAAGATAATATTAGAAAATACTAATTAGTATGCTACTAATACTAATAGAAAGCATAATTCATTTGGAAAGCAAAATATTTGTAAATTGTGTGCTATATGACCATGAATGAACAGAGATTAAAAAAAAAACAAAAATCACAAACTCTAATTTTAATCATTACTTTTGGGTAGTATGAGACACCTAAAATATGCGTTGAAGTTGGAGAACCCGAAGATTTAAATTTCTGTGGCCTTGATTGGTGAGTGATGGAAATATTAGACATTATTATTTATCTTCAAGTTCGAATGATATGGGACATGCAAATTTGATAAGATAACTGGTAATTTCTAAACTTTATATTAATTACCTGTATTAAATAATGACGATACAATAACTCACACGTATTAGAACAACTTAACCTTCTAAATTTGAAGCCATTTCTCCGAATATGGTTTTTTCATATATATATAAGTATTTTTGAAAAGAGAGAGAGAGAGAGAAAGAGAGAGATACAAAGGTGCACACACTCAAGCACAATATTCAGAGAATATTGGCAACAAGTTTCATTTCCTTATTGTAAAAAAATTATAAGGGTAATATAATAATTTTAGAAAACTGAATAAATTGCAAAAAAAAAAAAAAAAATCTCAAGATTCCAGTTCAGATCCGGAGCCAAGGCAATTACAGCTTTGCTCCTGCAAGGGACAACAATCAACTACGAAATGACATAGGATCATCGTAAGCAAAAAGGACATTAATGCCAAAAGTACCAAATGAGCAATAAGAAAATGTAGGTAGAGGAGCATCCATGGTGAACCCATCACCATTAGAAGCCGATAACGAGATGTTAAGTCATCCATCCACAGAAATGAAAAAATTCTTCCATCACTTTATTAGTTACGTTGATCGCAAAATGGATAACTTACAAGAAAGAAGGGGACCGACTCGATCTCCACATGTCAATTTAAGGAGAATGGAAGAAGATTATCACACCAAGCAAATGACCAAGTTTAGACAGTTGCTACAACTAACCTTTGACAAGAAGCCTGATGCAAAAGCAACTCAAAAGTGGCTTGATGATACTCAAAAAGCCTTTGAGGCCATGAGAGTACCTGAAGGAAGGAAAACTCCTTTAGCTCCATACCAGTTGACGAGAATAGCACACAACTAGTGGCAAATGGTTGAAGAAGATCCAACCATAAACATATCAACAATGACATGGCTCGCATTTGAGGCCTTGTTTATTGATTAATACTTCCCAAAGGCTTTAAAAAGACAAAAAAAGATTAGAATTTTTCAAGTTGTTTCAAGGACAATTGTTAGTACAAGAATATGCAACAAGATTCACTAAGCTGTCAGTCTTTTATCTTTCTACTGTTGCTGACGAAAGAGATAAAACTGAGAAATTCTATAATGGACTTAGGCCTAAATTAAGGCAAACATTGTCCATTCTAGTTTTGGAGAATTATCAACAAATTGTAAATGGAGCCATGCAGTTTGAACAGGAGCTAACGCAACAAAAACAATGAAGAAATAAAGGAAAAAAAGTAGTAGTAGTACTAGGGACATGAAACTAGAAACCAAAAGAAATTTCAATGAAGAGAATAAATGGGAAGTTATCAAAACATCAGCTACAAACCAAGGTTGGTGGACAAGCATCAAGAAGGTCAAAACAAGTTAAGGGGTCACAGACAACAAAATCCAACAGTTAAGCACAACTTAAAAAGAGGAGAAGGGAATTCAAAGACCAATTACTTCATTAGAAACCAAGGGCTTAAGTCAAATTATGTTCCTTAGGCAGACATGAGGATGTGCTATAGGTGCAGTCAACTAGGGCACATTGCTAAATACTGCACCCAACCTGACCCTATTGCTCCTCCATTCCCATCAAGGGCACAAAAGCAACCCAACCCCCAAAATTTATAAGCACAAGGGTAAATGTATGCGGGAACAACTCAAGAGCAAAGTACCCCAACTGTGGTTGAAGGTATATTTGTTCTGTTTAACTCAAGCGTGTGTGTGCTATTCGATACTGGGTCCACTCACACATTCATAAGTCCTTCAATCGTACAACATCTAGAATTGGAGGTTGAACCATTAAACCCTAAATGTTAGTTGCCACACCAATGGTGACAAGGGTAGAAATCACAAAACTTTGCTTTAATTGCGAGCTTAGAATGAACGATAAACCTTTTATTATAAAGCCCTTAGTTTTAAACATTGAAGTGTTTGATGTAATACTAGGAATGAATAGACTAACCAAATTAAAGGCTCAAATAGATTGTGAAAAGAAACAAGTATATGTTACTCTTGCAAACCAAATCATCCTCAAAATTCAAAGATCAAGCTCTCATTTTCCCAAGTCAATAGTAACAGCTTTAAAAATGCAATTTAAGGGTGAAAAAAAATTGAGGAATTCATAGATAATGACAAAAAGAATCTATACCAGGAGTTCACAAAAATGATGTACCAGTAGTGTGTGAATTTCCAATGGTTTTTTTGGATGATTTTCTGGGATTACCACCCATTTGAGAATTTGATTTCAAAATTAAGCTAGTATCAAGAGTAGAATATAATCCCTCACACAAAGAAAGATGGATCACTTAGAATGTGCATGGATTATTGAATGCTCAACCAAGTTATCATCAAAAATAAATATCTATTACCTTGAATTAATGATCTCTTTGATCAGCTACGTGGAGCAAGGTATTTCTCAAAGATAGATCTGTGCTTAGGTTATCCCCAGGTAATAATCAAGGAAGAAGAAATCCACGAAACAACCTTTTGTACTTGATATGGACATTATAAATTTACAGTAATGCCATTTGGTCTAACCAATGCGCCAGTCGCATTTATGAACCTTATGCGTTGAGTATTCAGGCCATACCTGGATCACTTTGTGGTGGTATTTGTTGATGATATTCTCATCTACTCACCCTCAAAGCAAGGACATAACTTGCATCCACGAATTGTGCTAGAAATCGTAAAATCCCACAAACTTTATGCTAAATATAGCAAATGTGAGTTTCTGGTTTCTCAAGTAAAATTCTTGGGACATGTCATTTCAAAAAAAAAACATCGTTGTTGATCAAGATAAAGTGGATGCAGTTATAAACTAGAAATGACCTACCAATATCACTAAGATTTGAAGTTTTCTAGAGTTGGCTAGATATCACAGAAGATTTATTTAGGATTTTTCTAAGCTGGAGGGCCAATAACTCAGCTAATAAGGAAAGGAATTCCATTCATCTGGAGTCTAGATTGTGAAGCTTCTTATCAAGAGTGCAAGCGGAGACTAACAATTGCACTTATCTTACAAATTCCAGTAAATGCTAAAGGGTACACTCTGTACACGAACACATCTCAACTCGGACTAGGTGTTGTTCTAATTCAACAAGGCCATGTTATTACATACGGGTCTCGATAGCTAAAAACTCATGAAAGAAATTATCCCGCACATGATTTAGAATTAGCTATAGTTGTTTTCACTTTAAAATTATGGCAACATTATCTATATGGGAAAAAAAAAGTTTACTTTGACCATCAAAGTCTGAAGCATATTTACACACAAAATGATCTCTATCTCCAACAGAGATGTTGGGTGGAATATTTAAAAAATTATGATTTCACTATTGAATACCACCCGAGAAAAGCGAATGTGGTTGCAGATGCATTTAGTAGAAAGACGCATGCATCAATACGTGCTCTTGTATTCTCCTAATAGCAAATGATCTCAGAAATCGATCAATTCAATTTGCAAATGGAAGTAGAGCTATCATAAATCAAGTTATGAAGTCTAAGTGTCTAATCGAATTTAGTACAAAAGGTGAAATCATTACAAGAAATAGATCCAAAGCTAAAACAGAAGAAAACATTACTACTCCTGCTACACGATTTGGGACATTGGACACTAGCACGTGATAGAACTATTCAATACAAGAAGAGAATATATGTTCCAAATAATAAGGAGTTAAGAAAGGAAATACTTGATGAATTCCATCGTTCTAAATTTGCCATACATCCAAGAGGAGACAAAATGCACCAAGATCTCAAACGACAATTTTGGTTAAGTGGAATGAAGAAGGAAGTTGCCAATTATGTAGCAAAATGCCTCACTTGTCAACAAGTCAAGGCAAAACATCAAAAACCATCTAGATTATTACAACCTGTACCAATAGGGGAATGGAAGTTGGATAATATAGCAATAGATTTTGTTTTTGCGTTGCCTTGCAATGCAAAGGGTCAAAATACAACATGAGTCATAATAGATAGACTCACAAAATGGCTAGATTCTTGCCTATTAAGGCAACGAATACTCCAGCAAAGTTAGTAAAAACTTACGAAAGAGAAATCGTAAAGCTATATGGAATTCCATGAACCATTGTTTGTGATCGAGATCCCCGATTCACCTCAAAATTTTGGTAAAGCTTTCAGCACAGAATGGGCTCAAAAACCACTTTGAGTATGATATATCATCCACAAAAAGATGAACAATCAGAACAAGTAATATAAATTCTTGAAGATATGCTATGAACCTGTGTTTTGGATTATCATGATTGCTTGACAAAGTACCTACACCTCACAGAATTTGCTTATAACAATAGCTATCATGCAAGTATTAAAATGGCACCATTTGAAGCAATGTAAAGAAGACCTTGCAAATCGTCAGTATGCTAGATGGAAATGTCAGATATGTTGGAGATTGGACCCGAAATGATAAAAAGATACAACTGAAAAATACAACAAATTAGGGAAAAACTTCAAATTGTTCAAAATCGCTAGAAAAGCTGTGTTGACAATTGTAGATAGCCATTAGAGTTCCAAGTTGGTGGTTTTATGTTTCTCAAGGTGCAACCAATAAGAGGAGTTCATTGATTTAATACTAAGGGAAAATTATCGCCATGATATACTGGTCATTTTGAGGTCAAACAAAGAATTGGAGTCGTAGCTTATCAGCTAAAGTTACCTGTGACTATGGTTAGAATCCGTGACATTTTCCATGTCTCAATGTTAAAGAAATATCATCATGATCTTTTTCAAATGATTTCTCGAACATACATTCAAATAGAAGAAGGGAGCAAATATCAAGAACATCCAATACAAATATTAGATTCAAAGACACAACAATTAAGAAATAAAAGTATTTCATTAGTCAAGTTATAATGGAAGCATCATGGTATTGAAGAAGCAACTTGGGAATTAAAAAGTTATATACAAAAGAAATATCTGAATCTCTTTAGTAATTAATAATAAATTGTAAGCATATTGTAATAATTACTCTATTTCAAAATATATTGCATTGTTCAAATATCGTCTAAGGAAAAGAATTTTGGTATATCTACCTACTTATTTTCACAGATGGATCCGAACGGAAACGACAATAGGAGGCCAAAGGCTGATTACCAATTGCCCCCACTTCCGTAACAACTTCATGATAATCAGCACTAGAACTGGCTGCAACCAAAAACTTGGGCGAAACCCAATTTTACCTATTATTATCAGACTAACACATCTGAACTATATTCAACCTTTCTACTTAAATCCTTTGACAATCTAGGAATCAAATAGTCAACGACAACAACTCCAATCCCACCAGAACCAACCTCCATCCATTACCAAAAACTATTCCGCAACCCAAGATTTCAATTATTAGGACACCTTACCACATCTTGAAGGTTTTATGCAAGACTATCATTACGATCTAACGGAAGCCAACCTACAAAACCCATGTCCATTTGCCTATAGTGTGGTACATGAAACATAGGACCCATGGCAACCCCCTACTTCCTTAGAGCATAACGAAGCACTACCTGATAATCATTGGACGTAATACCTTGAAGACTCTGATGGGGAACCTTCTATAGGTATGTTTATTACACATTCCCTTTATTATAATTTTTGCATAATAAAATTTTGAGGACAAAATCTTTTAAGGGGAAAGGATTATAACATATTTTAGAACGTTTTAGAGATTCACAAGGGCAATAAGGTAAAAAGGAAACATAATCATCATTTATAATATTTTCAAGGATATCTTTCAAGAAATGAAATAAATGTCAAAAAAAAAAAATTTAGACGGATAATACAGGAAAGGACAAAAAAGTAAATAACGTTTTTTCTACTAAACACAATAGGCATTTCAAACTAAATTTTAATCTATAAATAGGGCTAGGGGGATAGTTAATTTCTTATCCACTTCTCATCTTTCTTAAGAGCTACAAGCTTTGTTGCAAGCTTGGAAAACACAAAAGGAGTTAAAGTACTAAGATGGGGATGAACCTATAGTTTGCTTATTATATCTTTATCTTATAAATTTCTGAATTTAGAATTATGCGCACATTTTTACTCATTAGTAAATGAATTGTGGGTGAACGTTGGTCTTTGCTGGATAGCTTAATGTAGCCGATGTTATTGGATATTGCAGAATTTCTTTGTATTATCTTGTTATCATGCATTGCTTTTGCCCTGTTTATGCAGTTATTATCAATTGAGGTGATATGTGAGAAATCCATTGGGGAACCCACTGGGCATTATACTCACTCA
The DNA here is from genome assembly GCA_030144865.1 of Tinospora cordifolia. Classification (NCBI taxonomy): domain Eukaryota; kingdom Viridiplantae; phylum Streptophyta; class Magnoliopsida; order Ranunculales; family Menispermaceae; genus Tinospora; species Tinospora cordifolia. The sequence continues at coordinate 49,621 of JAJIYU010000096.1, read as the reverse complement.
TTTTATTTATTTTTCAAAAAATTATAAATGAGAAGGTTAAAGAAAAGCTTGGTAAGAAATAGAAGAAGAGAACCGAAGAAAAAAGAACTAAAAAATGTATTTGTAAATAAACTCAATAATTTATAGTACAATATGCTCTCTCTCTCTCTCTCTCTCTCTCTCTCTCTATATATATATATATATATATATATATATATATATGTATGTATGTATATATGGGTTGTAGTATTTAATGTTAAGATAAATTATAATTATGTATTGTTGTTATGCATTAATGTTATATTAAAAAAGTGTTTGTCGAGACTATAGCGATATCAAGTTGTTTCCCTTAAACTTTGATTGTATTTAATGATCCATATAATTGAGATTAAATACAACATGGATAAGATTGGGGTGTGACATGGTAGCTATAATTTGCACAATGATGTCAGTTAGGTACAAAATCATTATTCACGTTAATAATTTAAATTACAGACTATGTGAATCTAAGAGTTATATTTTTATGTGACAAAAAAAAAGGATTGCACTTGAAATTGAGCTACAATGGAGATCCTTCCTGAAAAGTAGTTGACATGGTCAGGAACTATCAATTGTGTAGACTCTATGATAGATGTGCACTCAAGGCTTAATTGTAATACCCTAAAATTTTGTTGAATAATTAAAATAAAATAAAACAAATAAAGGAAACCTTGAAAAGACCATAGAATTTATGATGTAAAACATGTACAATCAAATGCATGAAGGGGTAGGCGAACCAAAACAAAATACAAAAATTCGCAAATAACCAACTTATTGGTTACCGTGGTAATGATAGTCATTATCGTGATAGTGTGTTCCTGCCCAGAAAATTGAAATAAACATTGTGCTCCGGTTACTATGGTAGCTCCTTCTCACTGCCGCAGTAATACAAATAAAACATGTATGAAAAGATTATGTAAAGTTTCCAACACGACTATGAGAAGTTTCTAATACATGAGCAACTTCTAAAAACATCGCTTACTAATATTTGTGTGTAGGAAACAAGTAAAATAGTGAGAAAAAGAGTTTAGAAAAGATTTTGACCAAGGAAACAACCCAAAAACTTTCCAAAACCTGTCAATTTGAACTCTACATAACCCCAGCATGAGCACCTCATTCTTCCCACTCAAGTAAGTGTGAATTACTTCTGTTCTTGCTCTCTTAGCCTTCTTCTTGGCATTTTTTTGATTCCTTGGCTATTCCACGTATCAACTATAGTAGTAGGAAGGAGGATAACCTAGAATTTTGTATCATAGTAGCAAGAACACGTGGGCATATGTTCTTTTGAAGAAAATAAAGGATTCAATTAGTTTAAAAAAGGTATAATGACCCTATCTAATTCTAAAAAATGTGATTCATGGTTTAGAGTTTGAAGTCATAGTACAATAAGGGATAGGAAGAAATCCAGTTTTCGTACTAGTTACTGCGATTATGATCAGTGTTATAGCGGTAATGCCTTCGTCTTCCCCAATTTTTGAACTTTCACACTGATTACCATTGTAAGGCACTATAATTTCATCACAACCTATTGGTTAACATGATAGTCTACCATAGTAATGCAATTCATTTTTTGTAAAACCCACAGGTTACCGCGGTACCTTACTGCGGTAATGTAACTAAACACATGTATAATCCTCTGGTTACTGTAATAGTGCTTCTGCACTTCCTGTTTTTTACTTTTTTGTTCTTATTATTGCAGTAATCTTTCATCTACTACGGTACACAAACTCAAGACCACAGTAAGACTCATCTAGGAAGATTTCTTTGCACAACTAAAAGCCATATTAGATAGAAATCATTAGAATATGATTGAAGAATGTTAGAAACGTATGAATCACAAGTAATAACATATTGAATCTTAATCTTCAAGGTCGGGCTCAAAGAGGCTTGAAATAACACTACGGGGACAAAAAGGAACTAAAGCTATTAGGTGGAGATGATTTCAAAGTTTCAACTTATTATTTTGATCCAAGTAATATATGCATGGATGCTTGTTAGCCTAAGAATATATTTTCAATTGAATATGCATGCTATGCTTTATACATGTTGTAGTTTGTATTGAATATGCATGTTATGCCTTGAATATGCATGCTTAGAATATGTGAATGATGATGCATGATATGTTTGATAATATGATCTATGCTATATGAAATGACATGCCTATGATGTTTACAATGCTTATGATATTCACATGCTTATACATTTGATTTAATATGTTATTAGTGTGCTTTGTCACTAAAGAAAGATTAATAAAGATTGTAACCATGTACTGGTGTGGTGATGGATTTCATCGCAAGTGTTCCAACCGCAACCCGGCTTGTAGTTAGTTTGATTTTCTAAATTGAAACTGGGCGTTTGAATTAACCCCACTTCTTGAATTGTGAACTAGGCTTCCAGATTGACCTTACTTCACTAATGATGGGTTTGAGCATCTACATTTTTCCTCTCTTCCCGGATTTAGAACACTTAGGCATATTGCTTTCAGTTTTAGTGTCAACTAATAACAAGTTCTTGTTTGAATTACCTGATCTATGAAAGTATTTGACATGTATGTTTTATTTAATTGAAATAATGATTTAAATATTTAGGATGATCCACAGGGCTCTTAAACTCACTCCTTTTTCTACCATTTTAGAAAACTAAAGATCAGACTCCATGGATAGTAGATATTATTTTCAGAGTTTTCTTTTCTAGTTTTATCTTAATCGGGCTTGTTGGCCCTAGTTTCGTAATTAGTTTATAGTTGTTTTATTAAATAAGATCAAAGGTCATTGTACCCGTTGAATATTAAAATTGATTAACAAATAATAAATTGATTTATTTCATTTAAAGATTTTGAAGTGTTTTATGTGAAATCTACATGAGTTAACATGATACAAGAAATCTCATAAAGTTGGGATAGTGAAAAAATAGAAAAAAAAAAGAGATAAAAGTGGCGCTCGGTCTCTCAGCTGGCCATGAACGATGTTTGCACGTGACCATAACATGTCGATTTATTGATCACAAGGGCAGCACGATAATTGCGCCCTTTGAACCAGATTATTGGGTTATGAGGGAGAAGTGGGGTGTTTCATTAACATTCAACGAACAAGCGATTCCATGATTGTTAACAAAGTGAATACTCCTGCGAGCCCTATAGTGCTAAATGATGTTGGATCATTGCAACCATTTTGAAGGTTTTTCAAAAGAAAGCATAGAGTCTTGTGGATAATTAAAAGAAAATTACGTGCTATAGGAGTGTTGTAGCATTTTGCATTAATCATTTTATAATGACTTTGAATGGTATATGTAAAAGAACATTATTTGTACTCATTTTTGTTTTAATGTGTATCATTTTGTTATGGGGATGCTATTAATTTGTGTCATATGCCCAAGGTTTCTTGTTCTTGGCCTAACATGGTCAAAACTAAGATCCAAACCCATTAGTTTGGGTTTTGGTGCACCTGGAAAAGTAAATTAACAAAATATTGAGTAAATAGATTAAACAATGCATTTGCACTCGTGTATGGTTTGAGAAATACATTTACAACATACCCAAAACACATTTTACAATATTTACCACAAAACTTATAATGCCTTTACAGTATCTACATCTAACAACTTATACACTATGGAGTGAATATATATATATATATATATATATATATATATATATATATATATATATATATATATATATATCATGTTTGCTTTATGCATCCTTTTTATAGTATATGTCCGGTGGCCCAACCTTTAGTTTGTGGGTACCAGTTTGCATGCCACTCTTTCAAAATTGGTAGAATTAGAGAATGTGGCTTTAATGGAACTTGTAAAGAATGATAAACATCATATTACACATAATCATTAACAAAAAAATAAGAAAGGAAAATACAAGATGATTGCCTTCACAAAGTGGCCACCATAAACATATCCTATCCCAATCATTTTTTGTGATTGAAGAAATGAAGCTTCATTTCTCAATCAGAGAAATTTCATACATTGGTCACTTGATAATCAAACTAACATTGCATTAAAATTAGTCAATGATAACAAACATATGTCTAGAAATGTCATCCATTTATTCAATGGTGCTAGTGATCGAACATAGTTCAATGATGTATTGACTTGCCGAACCTCGGAAGAACCAAGAATATTGACGTATTAGGCTTCAAAATGGTCTTACTCTTTTATCATCTCTAACCTCAGTTGTCGCCAACCATCTTCTCCAAGACTTAGACCTATAGTAATGGTGTAATAGCTGTAATTACCATTAAACTCAGCATTAACCACATGAAAAATTTGTTAATGCCACTCAACATAAAATGCCCCTCAAATAACCCTAGGCCATCCTTAACTGAGTCTTTTGAGCCTTTTTCTTCAAAAATTTCTTTATCATAAATAAAATGGAAGAGGAGCTTAAACCAATGGAGAGAACATGCTTAAATTGAAAAGGTTTTTACTTTGTAGATATGTCCATTTTTTGGCCTTCCCTTTGTTTTGATTTTTTTTTTTTTCAGGGGGAGCAAAAATAGAGGATATAGATGGAGAGAATATTTCTAAGAGTTATTTCACTATCTTTGCTCTCCCATGTTTATCATTGCTTACTATCTTATCTACAACTTTTTCTAATAACATTTGGCAATTGAAGTCTCGTGGTCTTATAGGATCAACATGACTAAGATTTTGCCAATGGACATGAACATCATCTAATGGATCAAAATTGAGCTAGTTAATACCTTGTGAACTCATGAGCACAAGGAAGTCCAAGTGTTTTACATATCACGCAACCACAAGAATCTTGATTCAACCCCACACTCTTTACACGTTGCAACTCTAATGAAATCTTCTCTAATGTAACCCTATAGATGAAACCATGCAATAATGTGAACATAAGATATTGGTATTGATGAACAACAATATCCAAACTATTTTCATATGATGCTTTGCTCTCTATGTGTTGTAGCTCAAGCATTGAATTGATCATACCTCATGATGTCACAAAATTACTCAAAGAAGACATGGGGTATCTCTTTAATTTGACATGTGCACTCTCTACCCTAATCATCGTTGTGTTCTCAAAGTGCATCATCTCATTAGTCTAAACCTTCACTAACCTCTCCCTGAATTGGTTCAACTAAATCTTTTTCAAAAAATAATAGCACATTCTCAATTGCATTATACTCAACCTCCATAATCTAAAGCTTTTTGTTGTACTCATCCTCTGTAGAAATATTTACCAAGGCATTCCACTTGAGAATGAACTCTTTGAAATTATCATTTTCTTGAAACATTTCTTTCATGTTATGACTAGAGTGAGAGTGTCAGAGTCGAAAAGAGTATTATTCACTTCTTTCTCTCATTCAAAATCGTGCATGAGACTTTCATCTCACATGACTCCTAAGTGATAAAAAAAAGAACTTATCTTCGTTATTTTTTGATTACCCTCCTTGCGTATATATAAGATTGAATCTATTTGATTTCTAAAAGGGATTACTAATCCTTAACTTTTCAAGGAATCATTTATCAATGGGTGTGAATGACTAACTTTTTCAATGTTTTCAACCTTAATTCCATATGAGCAAGTCAAAAAGATTGAAAAATAGAACCATTCTTATTGATGTGCCATGTACAAAATAAATTAATGAATTGGAAGACACATGTACAATTGCATTCATTAGGTCCAAATCTCTATCAATAATAACCACATTTGGGTTAGGCCAACCATCTATCAAATCCCTTAAACTCTTCACTGCCTCGCTCAAATTTTCCTCTTTCTTAGCTGACATGTGTCAAATGCAACTAAAAATGTTATATACATAGATGTAATCCCAACAATTTGTATAATAAGGCATTTGTACCTATTTGTATTGTAGGTACATTCAATTAACAAAACTTCAAAAAAACACTTTAATAACCCAATTGAATTAAGATGAGCCCAAAAATTTTCCTTGACCAAGTTACTTCCGCTTTCGCACTTGTGCCATTCAGTGTGTAAAAGTTGTTACATCTATGATCTACCCACAACTTCTATTAATATTTGTTTTTGCCTTCCATTGTAAATGGTCCTTAAGATCAATACATTCATTGAATTTCTTCCTTCAATTTCATTAAGATCTCTCTGGGACATATGTTGCTCTTTGTCATTTGTAATATCATGTTAATCTCATTGATGTCCAACTTATATGAGTGTCCTTCAAAGTATTTTGCTAACTCATGGTTGTAGGTGCTACATGCAACTGTTAAAGTCCATACCCCATCATTTGGATTCTTTTTTATTTAATAGACAGGGCAACCAAACTTCTTGGTTCTTGTTTTGGATCAACCTTTTCACTTCTTGTTACCTTGAGTATCAACTTTTGGCTCTTTATTTCCTTTCTTGATTGAACTGCATCTTTCACATACAAGATTTACTCTTTATCATCAACCATATGAGTTCTTTATAGCAATAATGAACTCATTCATCTTTCTCATTCTTTAAGCCCATGAAATTATTTCCTTCCTTATATTAAATGGTCTAGGCAGTGTAAATTATTCACTATAATCTACAATAATGTCTTTGCATTATTCTTTGACCTAAAGTTATTGAAATAAACTTTAATTAGTCAAGAAGAAAACAAATGAACTGAAGGTGGCAATCAAAGTCTTGGCTAGACAGGGTCGAGACACATTTACTCACATATGAGTCTCAGTCAGGTGACCGAGATTCATGCCGTGAGTCTTGGTCACGCAAGAACAAAATAGATGATGATTTCTTTTTACATAAACACAAAAATATCATCGGAATAAACAATTATCTCATTGTCACCTACATTACTTGTAGAATCAATTTTTTGTCTCATTTCTTAAGAAAAAAATTGAAAATTGATTCTAATAAACGCCCTAACCTAAAAAGGGAGAATGAAAAACTATTATTATACCTTCAATTAAAAGACATTATAACATTCCAAAAATTGATACATACAAGCTATGTACACTTACAATGCAATCCTTGTATTGCTGAAAACATGATTGAAAAAGTGGTTAGAGAATTGCCTCAAAAGTGGGATGGTTGTTGTGCTTGGTGGGACTGTTTAGGATGGGGTGGGTGAAATTTTGGTGGATAAATGGAGTCATAGTAAAGGATGAAATGGTCATTTTACACAAGGGTATTATTGAAAAATATTAACATTATTTTTTTTAGGGTGAACAAAGCAACTACTAGGTTAAATTTAGCCCCTTCCAAAATAATAAAAGCAATTTTAGCCTCCCAAATAGTATAATTCTTGTTTTGTAAATGGGCTTCTAAATATGATATTTTGTTAGTAATCTTTACAGGATCTTGACTTGTCTCGTAAATCTAAATCTCATATTTTTGTATGTAAAAAGTACTCTCTCTCTCTCTTTTTCTGTTTGTCTGTCTAACCTAATGTACATTGAAGATAAAAATGATAATAATCTCAACAAAATACACGCATACAATTTATTGATGAACCTAGTATCTAATTGACCAATCAAGAACTCAATGAGTTTGAATAGATTGATTTTCATATATTCACATTGTAACAAATAAGTCTAAGTTGTTAGTTTATAACAACTACTTCAATTAACTTTACATGAGTCATTAATTTACACTCCACAACTATTTTATAATGGTGAATACCCACTTTCATTACCAATCTTAAGAATGCTTGGCATTTTTAAACACGTACACATCATAATTAATGATGAGATTAGGTGCTAACGATCAAAATGTTTGATTAATGATGAGATTAACAACTAGTATTTAACATGCAAATAACATTATTCTATGTTATACACTTTGGTTAGCCACGAATGTAAAGGAGAGTAGCTTACTACTAATTCATTAACCTTTTAAAAAAAAGCTTTTATAAGTACGCCTCACTATGTTGCATTGTATTGGAAATGAATTTGGAGCCATCTTTTGCAAGATAGGAAATCTCGCCTTTAACATTCCAAATGATCGTTCAATTACATTTCTTAAAGATGAATGATAATAGTTAAATACTTCTTCACGATTATGAGCCCGAACTCCACAGTGATACTCAGGTAGCCAATATCAAACATTTCTGTAAGGTGTGAGATATCCTAGAATAATTAGGTATCTAGTCTCAACAACATAATATTTTCCTAAAAATAATTTTAATTCATATTAGATTAATTAATTTATATTTTACATTACTATATAAAGCAAGTCGTTCACTTACCTAAAGGAGGATGTGAAAACTTCTTATTTGGATCATGAATGGTTTCCATAAATATTCTTGAATCATGAGTTGTACCTTCCCAACGAGGAAGTACATATGTAAATGTCATATCAAAAACACAAAGAGCCTGCGCATTTGTTAATTGCACAGTAGGTTAACATTAGTTGTCGCAACCCACTTTGTAAAAGTAACGTCACGACCAGCACATAATATCATATACGCTACACCTACGTATATAATACTATGTCAGCCTCTTACACTCAATACTACTCCCTATTTATCCAAAAATTTTGACAGAGTCTCCCCTAAAATTTTGATATATCCCAAATGGAATTTTTACCTGATAAACAACATTGTGATCCACAAATATCCACAATATATTTCATATATCATTCACAAATCAAAAGTATTTTTCACTCTCATCTTAGTGAAAGTAACCTGATATATCTCTGGTGATATTACATATACAGTGATAAGTATAATTATACAAAAGTAAAACTAAAAAAAACAGATAAGCCCACGCACGTAATAAAACTAGAAGAGCTGTCTACTCTTCTTGCGCTAGCCTTTTCCCTTTTCTATCAGTTCTTGAAATGTTAAAAATTGAGTGAGCTACAACATGCCCGGTGAATATTCTTTATCTAAGGCATTTAGATGCATTTAAATAAACATGCAAATTCTCAAATCAAATAAAACATTCACATTCAGCATACGCATTTACAAAATACATAAATGCATTTAACATAGTGCTCATGTCAATTTAAAACAATCATGCACCTCCTTATCCTCCCATTTAAAATAATTATGCATCCCCTTATCCTTCCAGATCTAGAATCAGTCTCACTTCTTGTTTGGCCTCAACAAAAGTAGACTGCAACTCTGATTTTTTCCATTTCCAACTCATTTCGAGGATTATCACATAGGAAAAGGCTGATACTTCTCATGGCTCAGTCTCATAGGATTATCACATAAAGAAGTATTATTCCCCATGGCTCAGTCCATCGAAACGATATCATATTTTAGATCTGCTCTTGCAAATCCAAAACACGTTGCCATGTAAACAAAATTTCATGAAAGCCAAATCAAATGCAACATATGCTCATATCAATAACATGCTTACATTCAAATCATTTTTTTATCTACAATGCCATATAAATAACAAAGATAAAGAAATACTCACAGAGTACCAACACTAAATCCCGTTGGCACGTAACTCACTCTCTGGTAAATAATTAGCTTTTCCAACCTTTACTGCAAAATTTAATAATCATTTCATATCATATCAGGTGCATCCATTCATGTTTAAGAAAAATCAGAAGTAATATTCTCCGAAATATCCAAAAATAAATATTACTCACCAAAATTATTATCAATCAATTTCCAGTATCCACTTCAGCCTCTATACTTAATTCACCAAAATTATCCTATTAAAAATAATTTCAAAAGCACCAATCAAATTCAAATTTAATTTTGTAATCAATTTTTAACATATTTATTTTTCATTTTAATCATACACGCACATCAGAGCTTACGTATTGATGCGCATTAACTCGAATAATCTCAATAATCATAAAACTAATTTTCTGCTCTTATAAAATATTTTTACGGCAGAAAATAACTTAAATAGACATTTTAAATCATATTTTTCGTAATTTTTTATATGTTTTCTTAAAAACCCCATTGCTCAATCGTTCCCCAAAATTCCAATTGAGGTCCAAAATTCATAATTTTGGTGTCGATGGGTACGTATTTTCATTCTCTACATTTCTATAGGTCTCAATAAGAGTTTCATTTGGGTTTAACATAACCAAAAGCCTATTCAAAGGTTATAAACTTTGGGTATTTATTTTAAAATCTACAGGGTAAACGAACGAAATCTAACCACATATCTGGGATCTACTTATCGCCAGGAGTGTTTTGGTATAATTTTTGTTGAGTTTCACTTATTGTAAGGAAACACCCAATTTTTGGGTACTACTATAAAACACCAATTTTACTAAAAATTACACCCCTAGGATTGTAGTACTCGGCTTAATTAGCGTTTTTGTAACTGAAATTTGAAGAAATAACTTACCTGCGCAACGAATCTGGCAAGAAAATCAGATTTCCTGATGGTTTCCCTTACTTCCTTTCGTTCGGTTTTCGTATCTGTAAATTGATGTTCTAAGTGGTAAAAGAGAAGAATGAAGAAAAAACAAATGAAGGAAATAGTAAATGGAAGTTGACCGACCCATGATCACGTGCCCACTCATGGATTCTTTTGCTTTTGCCACCAAGCTACTTATCTGCTTCACCATTCACATATATTACACTTGATTTTGATTTGTTTTTTTTTCTTTTGTCTTTTCTTTTCCCCTTATTATATTCTTCTTTTGGTTTTTTCCTCCAGCCAACGTACCAACCTTAAAGTAAGGTAATTTGGTGACTTGCTACATGCCAATTCATTAATAGTGATTAATGGATTATTTATACTTATGTATATATATAGATACAAATAAATATACTAATCAATGGTATTTCACCCCACTTTAATAACTAGCACTCTATTCCACAAGATCATGTCCAACACTTCTCAAGCCACCCAACAAAGTTACATTCCTTTTTGGGTTGTTTTTTTTTTTCCAAACCAATATACCCACTTATTAATATATATATTTTCTATTTTAAAATGTTTCATCATTTCTTTATTCTTATACCCACCATCTCATTTAAATTCTTTATTTTTCTTATTCCATTTTTTTTTCTTACACCACAATTATTATTATTCTAATAAATAATTTAGTTTAACTAATTTATACATATAACATGTAGTTTTAATACAATTACAAAATTAACGCATATGTACACGCGTAATCCGTACAAATATGTGTATTTCTACCTATCTACTTTTATTTAAAATAATTTATGTATTAGATTAAAAATACGAAGTGTTACATTAGTATAGTTGATTTATTGCATTTTATAGGAAATAAAAGAAGAATTATGTGAAGTTATGCATAATTAGTAGCATGAGCATGAAGGTTAGGGAATTGCATGTTTTATTGTATTATAAGCTTTGTTTCAAGATTTAAAGCTCTTCTATAAGAAAATGATGTATGGGGAAGGAAATCTAGTGTATTGCAGGTTCAGGGTAAAGCCAAAGGAGAAAGTGCATCATATAAAGGCAAAGAAAGGAGGAAGTCATGAGGAAAACATCAAGTGACCGCGGTCGAATAACTGACAATCGAGGTAGCCGAAAGAAGATCGAACGAGATCATAGCTCACTGGTTACCACAGTCAGTCAATCAGTAACTGCGGTAACCAAAACCTGGATCATGGACAAAAACAATGGATCGCGGTGCACAGAACAAGGGAAATCTGAATTTTATTGAAGAACAATACTGACCGTGGTTACACGATTAATTATCGAGTTTCTCATATTTTTAGGGTTTTTTTAGTGTGGGCCTATAAATATGAGAGATTATTAGAGCCTAAACATGCCTAATTTGAAAAAACTCGATTGTAACGGCTGAGAAAAATAAGGGTTTCAAGAAGGAATTGAAGATTTTTATCAAGTTTTGAGTATGATTAACTTTGTTCATTATTGTTTAATGTTTTCAATTACTTTCATGTCAAGCTAGTTAGTTTTCTTTGTCTGGGATGTGAATGTCCAGTGCAAGAACTGTGATCTCTTGTTGCAGTTATTGATTTAAAAACATCATTTTATAATATGTATACTTAATGCTTTATGTTTACTTGCCATAGACATGACGAGCTCAAGGCATTAGACTAACTCGGAAGAGAGGTTCGATGAGTGGTTGTCACAGTATAGACTTAGAATAGTTGATTGACTGGAGGGTTGTTAATTTATCTGGGGAGTTGCACAAAACTTTTGATTACACAACATTAAGTTGTTGATTAAGCACCTCGGGAAAATGCATTATAAGACAACACTAATAGATATTGAAGCGCCTCAGGAGAGGGTTTTAATTACAGGTGCTAGAACTCATAGTGTAGATATTTCATGATCTAAAATGAGAATCACATGTCATACAAGGGCATTCACTTTCAATAGGTTAGATTCTTGTTCATAAATTGATATGCTCACTTCAATTGGAACCTTGATAGAATGAAAACCAACGTTAGATTGAGATTTAAGGTATTTTACTAAATCCATTTTCCCTGAGGACGATATCCGGTCTCATCGGTTAATATTAGTTCGAATTTGTACACTTGTAGGGTGGTCAACAAGTTTTTGGCGCCGTTGCCAAGGAAAAACAGTGTTAAATATCTTAAAATCAGTTGAACTTGGTTCAATCTTAGTCAAGGCAATTTTATTTCTATTTTTACGTTCTACTTGGTTGTTCTGTAGATTTATTAAAGTTCACTGAATACACTTAATCTTATGTGTTTTCGGTGTTTCAGGCTTGCATGAGTAAACGTCCTTGTCATCCTCACGATCTAGATTGGCTGAAAACAATTCATCAGATTCGATTGGAAGCTCAAAGACGAGTACCAACTATAGCTGATAGTGGATGTTCTGGTGTGGGGAACAATAGAGAAGCATAGCATAGAGAAGCACCCTTAAGAGACTTTTTCAAACAAGTTTTGAACAACAATTACTCGAGTATAGCAAGAACACCAATAAATGCAAATAACTTTGAGCTGAAACCTTCTTTAATTACAATGGTGTAGCAGCAACAGTTTGGAGGCTCAACAATTGAAGACCCCATGGCTCATCTTAATTCGTTCATGGAGATTTGCGACACTGTCAAGATGAACGGGTTAACTGAAGACCAGCTTAGGCTGAGGCTTTTCCCTTTTTCCTTAAGGGATAAAGCTAGAAGTTGGCTACAAACTTTGCTTCCCAGAAGTATTATGACATGGGAAGAAATGGGCCAAAATTTTTTGCAAAAATATTTCACACCATCTAAAGTGCATCAATTGCGGGGAGAAATCAATTCCTTTAAGCAATCTGAATTTGAATCACTGTATGAAGCTTGAGAAAGGTTCAAAGATGTATTGAGGCATTAACCGTAGCATGGATACCTTCCTTGGCTCCAAATTCAAATGTTTTATAGTGGACTTACACCGCCTACCAAGGCTTTGGTAGATTTTGCAGCTAGAGGTTCATTGATGGGAAAATCCACCACGAATGCCACTCAACTGATTGAAGACACGACAGTTAATGCGTATGGCCATGGTACTGAAAGAGGAACAGTGAAAAGAGTGGAATTCATAAAGTGGATGAAATTAGTGTTTTGCATACTGAAATTGCAACAATGGCTCATCGATTGAATTTGGTAGAAGAGAAGAGTAGTAGTGGATAGGTTGAAAATCAACAAACTCAACAAGTGCAGTCCATTGCTGAAGCTAACAAGATGTCCTATCATGGAAAAGCTTCCATTGATCAAATGAATGCCATGAATAGATTCAGTGGAATGCCAAGGACTAGCTGAGGGGTATAATGTTCCAAAGTACTATCATCCTAGAGTGAGAAATCATGAAAACTTCTCATATGAAAACAACAGGAATGCTCAACTTCCACCCAAATTTGTGCCTCAACAGCCCTTACAGGATAAAAAGCCATCCTTGGAAGACAAACTTGATGAAATGATGAACATGCACACAAGGTTCTTCAAGGAATTAACCGAAAGGGTATACAAAAATGACAATAGAGTTTTTAGCATTGAGATCCAAATTGGAAATATGCATGCTACAGTTAAAAGTCTAGAAACTCAAGTGGGATAGTTAGCAGATAGTGTCAAACTAGCGACGGAGTTCATTTTCAAGTGGCACTCAAGTAAATCCAAAAGAGAGCTGCAAAGCGGTGATTACTAAGAGTGGCAAAGAAGTAGCAAGCCCACCATATCCAACTATGTCATCCATTGAAGCTGAAGATGTTGTTAGCTATGAGAAGAATGTTTCAAGGCAACCAATGGTTCAAAATAAAAAACCTTCAAAGTCAAAAGGGAAAGCCAAGGAAAATGTCAACCAAGAGAGAAAAGTCTTTGAGTCTCCACCATTGCCATTCCTCAAAGGTTCCAAAAGAAGAAGTTGGATGAACAATTTGCTAAATTTTTGGAAATGTTCAAGAAGATTGTAACATCTCGAAAAGTTTATATGAAATTTGAATTTTTACTTAGAAAATTATATAGAATTGACGAATGAGAATTTTGACAAGTCATAGTTTACCCAAATGAGGAATAAAAACTAATTTAAGTGATTTTTAGAAGAAAAAAATATGATCATAATGCATAAAATGAGATATCATAGCCAAAAATACAAGGATACGTGCAATTTTTGATGAAAACAAGATTAAAAAGTCAATTGGGATTGAGATTTGAAAAAAAATCCGAAAAGAAAGCAAGAAATTCGGTTGAAAAATAAAAAATAAACTCAAAATACAGCGAATCGTAGATCAGGAATTTGATCTCACGATCCAACGGCCAAGATCAGATTCGCATGTACGCACAAGCGCACCGAATCATCAAAATCAAACGGCCAGAGATCTACGTACGTAACTCAAGGATGATCGTGTGGCCAAAAGCAAGTTCCTTGATTGCGAAATCAGATCCGCATACTATGATCGAGGATCATCCGACGGTCGAGATCGAAGCCGCGTTGAGAGATCGCGAACAGTGTTGCGCTCGAGGATCATCAGACGGTTCAGATCCAAGCCGTGTTGATTAAGTCGCGAACTGTTGATGCGCTCGATAATCATCTAACGGTCTAGATCGAAGCCGTTCTGGATTGATCGCGATCGTTGATGCACTCGAGGAAAATCTAACGACTAAGATCAACGGTCTGATTTTTTTGTTGATTGATTCGAGGTTAATCCAACGGGCGAGATTAACAGATCCAAAAAATTAAACAAAAATTTATCAAAAAATACGAAATTTAATCCTAAAATTTTGAAAAATAGTTTCTAAATTCTGAAAAATATTTCTAAAATTTGAAAAATACTCATTTTGCTCCGAAAATTAGAATGTACGAAATTAGGGAGAATTATAGTGTTTTATTCAAAGAAGAACACAAAAGTTACTAATTTTCTCCCTTGGAAAAGCTATATAAACCCCCCTAGGCTCAAAATTTCATTCATTCCAAAAAAATGAGTTGAATTCTCCTCTTGTTTTCTCAAAGCCTTCTTCTTGGCACCACTTCCCATCTTCCCTTCTTGTGTGTGTGAGAAGTTCTTCTCTCGAATTTGGGGAATTAAGTTGGGCGATCTTCATTGGCATTAGTACGTGGGGGGAATTGCTACCGAAATTTCAGAAGAAAGCGTCACAAGGTGGAAGTGATTTCTAGAACACCCTTCTATTCTTACTTGAATTCATGGCATGCTCATTTGTTGTGTGTTTTTCACTTAATTCAAAGATTTTCAACTTCAGTTCTAAAATTTTAAACGTTTATCTCAGTATTTCAGTTTTGATTCATATTTGAGAAATCGTATCATCCATTCCATGTTAGTATCATGCTTAGGCTTTTAAATTAAAGTATAATGCATGTTTTATGAGTATTTCACGAATTGACTGTGTATATTCTGAATTTTAGTTTGATTTCATATTCTAAAATTTATTTTATGAGATCATGATATGAGAATTAATCAAAGACGATGGAGATAGTAACTATGTACCATCATAGTGGTCATGACAACGCTATGAATGTTCTTTTCATATGGGTTAGGACATATAGTTTTCAGACCTAAGTATTTGAGGGTCGTGTACCACTGGTGGGTCACCATGTGTAATGGGTTGATGCCGACATATGCCACTAACGGGTGGATGCCGAGTGGGCTCTATTTACTTAGTTAAGAACATCAAGGGATTGAATGCCCTTTTGGTTTGAGACTCGACTTAAACAAATTGTTGTTTGAAACACCTAATGATTGCAAGTGTTTGAATTATGATTGTGTTATGAGTTTGAATATGAAAGATGGTTGTTCGAAAAAGATCCACTAGGTTATGTGCTCACTCTTCCTTTCTCATTTTTCAGGAACATGAAATTCATGGAGCAGTTTAATATAGATAGTTTCTTAGAAAGTGTCAATAGTATTATATTTTTAGAATTTTAAGGGCATGTTGCTCAAAGTTTTTATGTTTTTCTACCTCAAGCCAGACATAATTAGAATGTCAATCAAGGGCAGAACCAGGGTTGTGGTTAGAACCAAGTTAGAATGTTCATGTTTGAGACCCAGGAAGACCAGGCCCCTGCAGTAGAAGGTACGTTCCTATTATTTAATGTTGATGTGAGACTGTTGTTTGACTCGGGTGACTCAAAATCTTTTATCTCTGAAAAAAGTAGCTAATAGGTTACAACTTGTGACAAAAACAATGCCTGTGACTTTGAATGTATCCACACCAATAGGGACCATTGTGACTTTAAAAAAAGATGTGTAGTTGTGACCTTAGGTTTGAGGATAAACTTTTAACAGTCGACCTATATACCCTACCTTTCTATGGCTATGATGCAATCTTGGGGATGGATTGGTTAGATCAGTACCAGGCCCAGATAGATTGTCCTAAGAGACGGGTAACCATAACATTACCTTCTTTGGAGATCTTTAAAATCAATGGGGATATGCGGAAACTACCAAGGAGTTCAACCCTAGCCTTGTTAAATTGTTTGAAGCAGACGGATGAGTTCGAAAAACTCTCTGAAGAAGAACTTATTGACTTGAAGAATATTCATGACCTAGCTGTAGTCAATGAGTACGAGGATGTGTTTCCAAATGACTTATCTGGACTACCACCAACAAGAGAGTTATAGCTCAAGATTGAACTTCACCCTTGAACCAATCCTATAGCCATACCTCCTTATAGAATGGCGCCAGTAAAACTAATTGAGCTGAAAACTCAACTGGACGAACTAAGGGAAAAAGGTTTCATCAGGCCGAATGAATCACCCTGGGGAGCCCCAGTACTTTTCTTGAAAAAGAAGGATGGTTCCTTGCGACTGTGTGTCAACTATCAGAAGTTGAATCAAGCTACAGTAAAGAATAAATATCCTTTACCAAGGATTGACAATCTATTTGATCAATTACGAGGAGCCACTCATTTCTCTAAAATTGATCTTAGGTCAGGATATCATCAACTGAGGATTCGAGAGTCTGACATCCACAAGACAGCCTTTAGAACAAGATATGGACACTTTGAATTCATCGTGATGCCCTTTGGTTTGACCAATGCCCCAGCAACCTTCATGGATTTGATGAACCGAGTGTTCAGACAGTACCTTGACCAGTTTGTAGTGGTATTCGTGGATGATATACTAATCTACTCTAAGTCAGAAGCTGAGCACCAAGAACACTTGAGGATCGTACTAGAAACTCTTAGAAGAAACCAGCTATATGCTAAATTCAGTAAGTGCGAGTTCTGGATGGAAACTGTCAAGTTGCTAGGCCATATTGTATCAGCAAAAGGCATCTCTGTAGATCCAGAGAAAGTGGAAGCTGTTATGAATTGGAAGCAACCCAAGACAGTAACAGAAATCAGAAGTTTCTTAGGCTTGGCAGGCTACTATAAAAGGTTCATTAAGGACTTTTCCAAGTTGGCAGAACCTATGACTAAGTTGACCAGAAAAGGAGTTAAGTTCCAGTGGGATGAGAAATGTGAACAATCATTCAAAAAATCGAAGACAAGATTGACTACGGCTAGTCAACCCAACTCCTAGTGTTACTTGCACACTATATACTGATGCCTCACAAGTGGATTGGGCGCAGTCCTAATGCAAGAAAAGCAAGCCATTGCTTTTGCCTCAAGACAACTGAAGGTTTATGAGAGAAACTACCCTACTCACAACCTAGAGCTAGCGGCCATTGTGTTTGCCCTAAAGATTTGGAGACACTACCTTTATGGTGAGAAAATTGAGCTATTTTCAGATCACAAGAGCTTAAAGTACATCTACACCCAGAAGGAGTTAAACCTTAGGCAACGGAAATGGAAGGAGTCATGCAAGGAAAACATGCTGACTTCAGGATGGATACTGAAAACATTCTAAGGCTGAGGGAAAAGATATGTGTACCTCAGCAGAAACAGAACAAACAGGTCATACTTGATGAAGCTCATCAGACTAAGTATACCATGCACCCTGGTGGGGATAAGATGTACCAAAACCTCAGGAAAACCTACTGGTGGAAAGGAATGAAAAGGGACATAGTCAAATATGTCTCTAAATGCTTAACATGTCAACAAGTGAAAGCAGAACACCAGAAACCCTCTGGAATGTTACAACCACTGCCAATCCCTGAATGGAAGTGGAATAACATTGCCATGGACTTTGTCAGTGGTTTACCCAAGAACCAAAAAGGAGACGACATTGTTTGGATGATAGTGGATCGTCTCACCAAAGTGGCTCACTTCTTGCCAATCAGATCCACAGACCAAGTTAGTAAGCTGGGAGAAATCTATGTGAAAGAAATCGTCAGACTTCATGGTGTACCCAAAACTATTGTGTCGGACAGAGACTCCTGCTTCACTTCACAGTTCTGGTAGAGTCTACATAAGGAGATGGGTACTAAGCTTACCATGAGTATAACATTTCACCCTCAGACAGATGGTTAGTCTGAGAGAGTTATCCAAATTTTGGAAGATATGTTGAGGTCTTGTGTTTTAGACTTCAAGGGGAACTGGAGCAAGTATTTATAAGTGGCGGAGTTTGCCTATAACAACAGTTACCGAACAAGCATAAAAATGGTTCCATTCGAAGCTCTCTATGGAAGACCCTGCAGATCACTTACCTGTTGGGCTGAACTTGAAGATCAAGTATTAACTGGGCTAGTCATGGTGGAAGAAACGAGCAACCAAGTCAAGTTAATACAAAAAAGACTGACTACTGCACAAAGCCGTCAAAAGAGCTACGTAGATAAAAGAAGAAGACCATTAGAGTTCCAAGTTGGGGACAAAGTATTTCCGAGGATTAGTCCTCAGAAGGGTATCAAAAGGTTTGGATTCAAAGGGAAGTTATCTCCAAGGTTTGTCGGACCCTTTGAAATGCTTAGAAGAATTGGAAAATGTGCTTATGAGTTGGACCTACCAAACCGGATGACTTCAGCACATAACATATTCCATGTATCCATGTAGAGGAAATACGAACCTGATCCTTCTCACATCATTTACTGGGAGGAGGTGAATATTCAATATGATGCTACCTATGAGGAAACAACGATCAGAATCCTTGACCACAAGGTACATAATCTAAGAACAAAGGATATCCCATTAGTGAAGGTGTTGTGGAAACATCACGGGGTAAAAGAAGCCACGTGGGAACTCGAAAGCGAGATGAAGACCAAGTACCCGCATCTATTCATAAAGAATACCTAAATATGTACAAATTTCAAGGACAAAATTTTTTCTAAGGAGGGTAGGTTGTAACATCTCGAAAAGTTTATATGAAATTTGAATTTTTACTTGGAAAATTATACATAATTGACGAATGAGAATTTTGGCAAGTCATAGTTTACCCAAATGATGAATAAAACCAATTTAAGGGATTTTTGGAAGAAAAAAATATGATTATAATGCATAAAATGGGATATCATAGCCAAAAATACAAGGATATGTGCAATTTTTGATGAAAACAAAATTAGAAAGTTAATTGGGATCGAGATTTGGAAAAAAATTCGAAAAGAAAGCAAGAAATTCGGTTAAAAAATTAAAAAAAACTCAAAATACTGCGAACCGTAGATCTGGAATCTAATTTCAAAATCCAACAGCCACGATCAGATCCGCACGTACGCACAAGCGCACCGAATCATCAAGATCAAACGGCCAGAGATCTGCATACGTAACTCGAGGATGATCGTGCAGCCAAAAGCAAGTTCGTTGATCATGAAATCAGATCCGCACACTGTGACCGAGGATCATCTGACCGTCGAGATTGAAGCTGCGTTGAGAGATCGCGAACAGTGCTGCGCTCGAGGATCATTGGACGGTTCAAATCAAAGTCACGTTGATTAAATCGTGAACTGTTGATGCACTCGAGAATCATCTAACGGTCCAGATCGAAGCCATTTTGGATTGATCGCGATCGTTGATGCGCTCGAGAAAAATCTAATGGCTAAGATCAAAGGTTCGATTTTTTTTGTTGATTGATCCAAGGTTAATCTAACAACCGAGATTAATAGATTCAAAAAATTAAACGAAAATTACCAAAAGATAACGAAAAATACGAAATTTAATCCAAAAATTTTGAAAAATAGTTTCTAAATTTTGAAAAATATTTCTAAAATCTGAAAAAAAAATATGAAAAATACTCATTTTGCTCCAAAAATTAGAAAGTATGAAATTAGGGAGAATTAAAGTATTTTATTCAAAGAAGAACACAAAACTTTTTAATTTTCTCCCTTGGAAAAGCTATATAAACCCCCCTAGGCTCACAATTTCATTCATTCCAAAAAATAAGAGTTGAATTTTCTTCTTATTTTCTCAAAGCTTTCTTCTTGGCACTACTTCCCATCTTCCCTTCTTGTGTGTGTGAAAAGTTCTTCTCTCGAATTTGGAGAATTAAGTTGGGCGACCTTCATTGGCATTAATACGTGGGGGGAATTACTGCTGAAATTCCAGAAGAAAGCGTCACAAGGTGAAAGTGATTTCTAGAACACCCTTCTGTTCTTATTTGAATTCATGGCATGCTCATTTGTTGTGTGTTTTTCACTTAATTCAAATATTTTCAACTTCAGTTCTAGAATTTTAAACGTTTATCTCAGTATTTAAGTTTTGATTCATTTTTGAAAAATCATATTATCCATGCCATGTTAGTATCATGCTTAAGCTTTTAAATTAAAGTATGATGCATGTCTTATGAGTATTTAATGAATTGACTGTGTATATTCTGAATTTTAGTTTGATTTCATATTTTTAAAATTTATTTTATGAGATCATGATATGAGAATTAATCAAAGACGATGGAGATAATAACCACGTACCATCATAGTGGTCATGGCAACGCTATGGATGTTCTTTTCATATGAGTTAGGTCATATGGTTTTCAGACCTAAGTACTTGAGGGTCGTGTACCACTGGTGGGTCACCATATGTAACGGGTTGATGCCGACATATGCCACTAACGGGTGGATGCCGAGTGGGCTCTATTTACTTAGTTAAGAACATCAAGGGATTGAAGGCCCTTTTGGTTTGAGACTCAACTTAAACAAATTGTTGTTTGAAATGCTTAATGATTGCAAGTGTTTAAATTATGATTGTGTTATGAGTTTGAATATGAAAGATGGTTGTTCGAAAAAGATCCACTAGGTTATGTGCTCACCCTTCCTTTCTCATTTTTCAGGAACATGAAATCCATGGAGCAGTTGAATATAGATAGTTTCTTAGAAAGTGTCAATAATATTATATTTTTAGAATTTTAAGGGCATGTTGCTCAAAGTTTTTATGCTTTTCTACTAAAAAGTATTTTGAAATCTTTCGTTATAATGATTAGTTCTTTTTGAAGAGTTTAGTATTCTCAATTTTCTATTATGAATAAAATAGTTTGAATTTCTTTATCTCTTTTAATTTGCCTTGATTTTATTGAAAATTTTGTATTCTTGAATTTTATACAAAGGCACGAGATATTAAAAAGAAAAGAACAAGTGTGCATCACTTGTAATGTAGCACCGGCCTGACCCGTCATTTGTTAAGTTCACTGTCAAGAGAACGGTGTCAATGTACACTGCTTAAAAGATACGAGGGTTGGGGTGTTACAAAGATTCATATCAACATTCTATTTGCAGAAGCTCTGTAGCAAATGTCCAACTATGCAAAGTTTATGAAGGAGATTATGTCTAAGAAGAGGAAGTTAGAAGATTTTGAAACGGTGAAGCTTACTAAAGAGTGTAGTGCTATCCTACAAAAGAAACTTCCTCAAAAATTGAAAGATCCAGGTAGTTTTACTATACCATGCAACATAAGTTCGAAAATCTTTGAGAAGGCATTATGTGACCTTAGAGCAAGCATTAATCTTATGCCTTTGTCAGTATGTAAGAGGTTAGGAAATCAAGCCAACCACAATCGCCCTTCAACTAGCTGACAGATCCTTAACATACCCAAAGGGTGTCATTGAAGATGTGTTAGTCAAGGTGGATAAATTCATATTCCCAGTGGACTCTGTGGTTTTAGACATGGAAAAAGATTGTGACGTACCAATCATCCTTGGGAGACCATTCTTGGCTACAGGGTATGCACTCATAGATGTCCATAAAGGAGAGCTAACCTTGAGAGTGAATGAAGAAAAAGTTGTTTTCAATCTCTACAAAGTAGAACTACCCTTGTGACTTGCATGAATGCAAAAGGATAGAAGTTTTAAAGTCTTGCATTGTTAAGGTGGTGGATGAATTGAGCTCTCAAGATGATTTGGTAGGATGTATTTCTCGTTCACTTTCCTTTCCCCAATCTATGACTAAAGATGAGAAGCTAATTGTGTTAGCTCTAGAAGCATGTCCACCAAAGCGCAATAGTTTAGAAACATCATTACCTGAAGCTCATCAATTCGAAGATGTTCAAGAAACTTTTAGGGCTGTTGATCTAAAACTGCTTCTAGAACATTTGAAATATGCTTATTTGGATGAAACACAATCATTTTCAGTTATTATCTCCTCTTCATTGACCCCTGCTCAAGAAGAGAAGTTGTTGGAAGTATTGAAAGACCACAAGGCCGCTATAGGATGGACCATTGAAGATATCAAAGGGATAAGTCTGGCCATTTGTATGCACAAGATCTTAATGGAAGATTCACATAAGCCTACAGTTGAGCACTAGCGAAGACTCGACCCTATCATGAAGGATGTGATGAAGAAGGAAGTAGTGAAATGGTTGAATGCAGGAATTATTTATGCAATATCAGATTCGCTATGGGTTAGCCCCATTCATGTTGTACCCAAGAAAGGAGGGATCACGGTTGTCACAAATGAGAAAGGACAGACAATTGCTTCAAGAACAACCACAGGATGGCATGTGTGCGTAGATTATAGAAAGCTGAACAAAGCTACCCTCAAGGATCACTTCCCTTTGCCTTTTGTGGATCAAATGTTGGATTAGATTATTGGATATGATTTTTATTGTTTCTTAGATGGATACTCAGGGTACAATCAAATACTCATTACACCAGAGGATCAAGAGAAGACAACCTTCACTTGCCCATATAGAACTTATGCATTTAGGAGGATGCCTTTTGGTTTGGGTAATGCACCAGCTAACTTGCAGATATGTATGATGGAAATTTTTGTAGATATGATTGAAGACATCATGGAGGTATTTATTGATGACTTTTCTGTGTTTGGTACAACATTTGATGAATGCTTGTTTAATCTAGAAAGAGTTTTTTCTCATTATAAAGAAAAGAACCTAGTTTTTAACTGGGAAAAGTGTCATTTCATGGTTTAAGAAGGTATTTTTTTGGGCCACAAAGATTCTATTAATGGTCTTGAAGTGGATAGGGAAAAGATTCAAGCCATTGAAAAGCTGGTACCCCCAACGACGGTGCGAGAGGTGATAAGTTTTTTGGGGCATACTGGTTTTTATCAAAGATTCATCAAAAACTTCTCTCAAATCACTCAGTCGTTGTGTGATTTGCTTGAAAAGGAAGTTGAGTTTAGTTTCATAGTTGTGTGTGTTGAAGCCTTCAATACACTAAAAAGAGCTTTAACGTCTGCTCCTATTATGTCTACACCAGTTTGAGGGAAAACATTTGAGATCATATGTGATGCTAGTGACTATGTGGTTGGAGCTGTTTTAGGCAAAGACATGATATAATGTTCAGAGATATATGCTATGCAAGCAAAACAATGGATGATGCTCAAAAGAATTATCCTACCACTAAAAAGGAGCTGTTGGCTATTGTCTTTGCATTGACAAGTTCCGGTCATGCATTGTGGGATCACATGTCAAGGTCTTCACCGATCACGCACCTATCCGCCAAGTCTTTGCAAAGAAGGATGCAAAGCCCAGATGGATAAGATGGATCTTATTGCTGCAAGAGTTTGATATAAAAGTGATAGACAAAAAGGGTATGGAGAACATGGTAGCAGATCAATTGTCTCGGTTGTCCAATGAGGCAAATCCCAATCCAACAAGCATAGTGAAAGTTTTTCTTCATGAACACTTCTTGATTGTCAGTGACAGCACACCATGGTATGTAGATTTTGTCAACTATAAAGCCACAAGCGCTACCCCACCAGATTTGTCTCAAAGCCGCCTAAAGCGCTTCATACACAAAAGCAAGTTCTATCTTTGGCATGATCCCTTTCTTTACTGGAAATGTGCTAACAAAGTGATCTGTCGTTGCATCCAGGAATCTAACTTTAACAAAGTCCTTTCTGATTGTTATGCCTCACCATACAGTGGTCATTACAATCATCAACGTATAGCAAGGTGTCTTTTTGAAAGCGGATTTTATTGGCCAAGTATGCTAAAAGACACCTATCAATTTGTGAAAACATGTGAAGTGTGCCAGAAATAGGGAAACATCTCCAAAAAAAAATTGAGATGCCTCTCACTTCTTTTGTAGAGGTTGAATTATTTGATGTTTGAGGTATAGACTTCACGGGACCTTTCCCACCCTCAAATGGCAAACAATATATACTACTTGCTGTTGATTATGTCTCTAAATGGGTTGAAGTAGTGGCTACATTGAAGAATGATGCTAGAGTTGTGTTGAAGTTTTTCTCTCGCAACATTTTTCACGTTTGGGCACCCCTAGAACAATTGTGAGTGATGAAGGTACACATTTTTGCAATAAAATTTTTAATAACCTTCTCACTAAGTACGTGTGCAACACAAGGTTGCACTACCTTATCATCCACATATTAATGAGAAAGCTGAAGTGTCCAACCGAGAAATCAAGGCAATATTGCAGAAGACAGTTGGAACAAACCGTAAGGATTGGGCTCTGAAATTGGATGATGCATTGTGGGCATACAGGACAACATTTAAAACGCCCATTGGCATGTCTTCATATCAGTTGTTGTATGGAAAGTCTTGTCACCTGCCTTATGAATTAGAACATAGAGCTTACTGGGCCATTAAGAACTTGAATTTTGATACAAAGGCTTATGGAGATAACCATTTGCTGCAACTTGTTGAACTTGAGGAGTTTTGCCAGGATGTTTTTGAGAACAACATCATTTATAGAGAAAAGACAAAGAAATGGCATGATCAATTCATTGAAAAAAAATAGTTCAAACATGGTCAGCAAGTGCTGCTATTTAACTCAAGACTCCGGTTGTTCCAGGCAAACTTAAGTTTCGATGATCAGGACCTTCCCTAGTTACTTAAGTTTTCCCTTATGGTGCAGTGGAAGTGCAAAGCTTGATGGATGACCACAAATTCAAAGTGAATGGTCAGAGATTGAAGATATTTTACGGGGGGCCAAAGCAGACTGTTGAAATACCAGTGCTTAGAGACTGAAACGTCGTATCCTCATTGAGCTAATGACGTTAAACACAGTGCCAAGTGGGAGGCAACCCACTATTGATTTAGATTTTTCGACTGTGTTTATGATTATTTTCATGTGTTGAGTTTTATTTTTCTAAGATTTAATTGAAGTGATAGGGTCTAAGTAGTCTAAGTTTGAAAAAGGGATAATTTCTTTCTGGTTACCGCGATCCACAGAATCATTGATTCTGTGTACCGTGTTCAATGGAGAGCGGAACTATACATCTCGTCTAGTTATCGCGATCCACATAACACTTTGTTTTGTGTACCGCGGTCACCAGAAAGCCATGAGATATGTCACTTCATGTACCATGGTCACCAGAAGCGTATGTTTCTTTGTACTGCGGGCACCAGAATGATATTTTCTGAACGTTCCATGTATCGTGGTCCAAAATTCTGAACATTCCTTCGAACTGTGGTAGGCAGAACCAAATAGTTGCCCCATTTCAAAAATTTATACATGGACCGCAGTCCATGCGTCTTTTTAAGTTAGATCGCGGTCATTTTACTTCATTCTGTTCTAAAATTTCTCCAGTTTCTCGGTGGCTTGTTGTTTCCCCTTCAAATCTCAGAGTTTCTTTTCCTTCTTTAACAAGAATGTAAGTGTTTTTACTTTAGTTTTCAATATTCCTTTGCTTCATTTTCATGTTTAGATGAGTTTTAGGATTTAAATCTTATCATTCTTACTTGAAATAGTTTGTTTTGCTAAAAAATTTTCAACTTCTTATATTTTTTTCATCAATGTTTGAACAATTACTGATATATTAGAGGCAAGGGCTTGAACAAATCATTGTTTATGAGCACTTTAGGCGATGGTTTCTTTTGTTTCAATACGATGAAGAGTGTTTCGTAGTCATTTTGATTAAACATTGTGGCATTTGAATGAGTTCATTGTGAAGTTTGCCTTTTGCTTACTTGGATCAACATTTTTTATGTTTTGAATGATTGGCTTTTAGACTAATGCACCTTGACCTGTTTAGAATCATTTTTAGTATTTAGTTTCAACAGCCAAACTATTTTATGAAAGTTGTTGTTTTTCTTGCCATCTAATGTTACTTTTGCAAGCCTCCATGAATGAAACACTTTGCCTCTAAGGGGAAGCAGCCAGCACTGCCTCTGCCACCTGCAAACCGAGCCCGCTTCTGAACGGCTGCTGCAAAGCAGTAATTCAATCTTATCCACTCCAATTGACAGCTTTTTCCTGAGCAGGGAATCATGCTAACGCAAGAGGAGTAAAACATTGGCATCGACGCAATGGTTGCTGCTCGCCACTGGGAGCGGTTCATTCAGGCGTTGTCTGCTACTGTGATTCTAATAGTACAGGAGTTCTACGCCAATGCACCTGATAGGGAGGGCACAACAATATGGCTACGTAAGAAGTGAGTTCAATTTAGTGCAGCAGCCATCAATGAAGTATATGACCTTCCTGCTGACTCACCAGACGAGTACTACACTATTCTTCTTCGGTTAGATCCAGACGATGTGCTGCAGACTTTATGTGTTGACGGGGCCTCTTAGATTTGTTACAATAACCGGCCCGTCAACTAGGTGAAAATTACGTTTCAGACTTCGGTTAAGGTTTGGCTATATTTATTTTATGCTAATCTTCTTCCTTCCTTAGCTATTAACAGGGTTACAGTAGAGAGAGCGTTGTTGGTTTATTATATTATGAAGGGGCTCCCAATCAACGTTGGGACAATTATTTTTAGCTCTATCCGGTCTGCCATCAACAAGACCAATGTAGGTTTTCCCCACCCTACCCTTATCACCGAGCTATGCAGAAGAGCTGAGGTTGTGTGGGAACAGAGTGAGCCCCTATTGAAGATGAAAGATCATATTATTATGAAGATGTTCACTACCACTTCTGTTAAGAGGTGTCGGGCTTCTATAGAGTCACCTCCGCCAGCTGCTGACCTGGTTGATTCTGCACCTACCCCTGCACCTCCTTCTGACGCACCACCGTCTTCCTCGACTGTTTCCGCGCCATCATCTTCTACCACACCACCTTTTGAGCATGTCATGATGCATTGGATGGCCTATCTTACTCAGTGGCTCCACTGCGCGGATTCGACTATGGAACAGGCGTACCCTCGCCTTTCTTGTTGCCTGCCCTACATGGCCATGACCTACTATGCACTACCAGCTCCCCTGACTCCACCAGTATTCGATGATGAAGACGATGATGACGGAGGGGATGTGAATGATTTTATTACTGAGGCCAAAGTTTTTGGAGAGGACATCTGAGTCCTGGTTTCCTTTGCTTTCCCTTTGTCTTTACTGCTTTACAAACTTCACTCCTATTGACTATGGATAATTGTTTTTGTTGATGCATTACTTTTTGTTAATGGTAATACCTGTGCTCAAATTTTTTGTGCACTCCAGACTAATTTCTCTATTTCTGAATGCATTTCATGCTGTGTTCTTTCCCACGTATGCGAATCAATGTGCTCATGAGGACAAGGTACCATTCAAGTTTGGGGGTATGAGCTTAACGCCTCGACACACAGCAGACAAGTTTAGTTTTTGTTTAGTTTTGTTAGTTTCTGTCAATTTCACAGTATTTTCTTCCTTTATAATTTGTTTTTCATATTTTAGAAGCATTTAGAAAGTCAATTAGGAAATCATTCATGATAGATTGTCCATGCCATAACTATATAGTAAAAAAAATAAAAATAAAAAATAAAAAATATAATAAGAATAATAAGAATAACATATATATATATATGTATATATGTATATATTTTCATTGAGTGACCTATAAAATTGTAAAATTCTTGCAGTATGGTGAAGTAAAGATCTAGGGTTTCTTCAAAAAGTCTATGTGCTTGGTTTGTCGAAAATTTGACTTTAACAGAACCCTTAAGTCTTAGGTAGATTGAGAATCCAAAGCTGAGAAAGTGAGGAGTAGAAACCAACCATAAATGGAAAGAACTTTCCTCAGACCCTTCAAATGATAAAATCTATATTGAACACTGCTTAGAAATGACTTTAAGAAGGAAATAAAGTAGGCCATCATTGTTTGAGTCTTAGCCTAAAGGCCAGTTCGAGCATTTATAATCTTTTGTAGCCAATTTTGAACCTTATAGCTTGTCTTCTTGTTTTGAACCCAAACGTTATGTATAAACATTCGATCCTTTTATGAATATCTCAGATAAACCTATTTGTGTGCACTCATAGTTTTAATACTGCCTATTCTGATGATGTGAAGGAAGGAGGGGATGCAAATATTGAAATACATGTGTTTTTAATTTTTGTTTTAATTCTTGTTAAAAAAAAGAAGAGTTATAATTATTCAGTACTTCATTATTGTCAATGATAGCTAAACTTTCTACTTTTGTATGAGTGTACATGGGGATATAATTTGGAGTGCACATGATTAAATAAGTTTGGGGGAGTCATGAAGATAAGGTTGTGAGAATGAAAAAAATAGAGGATTGAACAGAAATGATCAAGCTATATAGAGAAAATCAAACAAACTAGGTTCGCATTATTGCTTTAAGTGTACACTTGAGTCAAATTTAAATTTCTAATACACTTGTACCTTAAACCAAACCATGTTGCAACCTAAAGAAAAGACTTATGATCCTGATTATAGTTTGAACTGAGTAGAAGATAGATAGAGGAGAGTATTGAGTGGGTCTGAGTACCTAGGTATTAGGAAAAGATTTCTGTGAGTGGGATGGTACCTGCAAATCACTTACAAGTCTAGGATGATTGAGATACTAGCAGACGAGGGGGTGAGGTTAAAGAAGAATGACAAATGAACTGAAAATCTAGATAACCTGAATGATCTTAGGGATGCGTTAATGAATCATACTGCAAGGATGGAAGATAGAGGTCACAATGATGAGTGAAAAAAAAATGAATGTATTTTCATGGCATGGGTAATCTCCTTATATTAGAGTCATTATTCGAGGATGAACAACAATCTAAGTTTGGGGGTATTTGTTAGTTGCACAGTAGGTTAACATTAGTGTAGGTGATTTATTACATTTTATAGGAAATAAAAAGAGAAATAGGCGAAGTTATGCATAATTAATAGCATAAGCATGAAGGTTAGGGAATTGCACGTTTTATTGCATTATAAGCTTTGTTTTCAAGATTTAGAGCTCTTCTATAAGAAAATGATGTCTGGGGAAGAAAATCTAGTGTATTGCAGATTCAAGGTAAAACCAAAGGAGAAAGTGCATCATATAAAGACAAAGAGAAGAGAAAATCATGAGGAAAGCATCAAGTGCTCGCAATCGAATAACCGACGATCGAAGTGGCCGAAGGAAGATAAAACGAGATCATAGCTCACTAGGTACCGCGGTCGGTCAATCAGTGACTGTGATGACCAGAACGTGGATCGTGGACAAAAACAATGGACCGCGGTGCATAGAACAAGGGAAATCCAAATTTTCATTGAAAAACAATACTGACCGCGGTCATTGACCACGGTCACACGATTAATTGTCGGGCTTCTCGTATTTTTAGAGTTTTTTTTAGTGTGAGCCTATAAATAGAAGAGATTATTAGAGCCTAAACACGCCTAATTCGGAAAAACTCGATTGTGACAATTGAGAAAAGCAAAAAAGAGAGTTTCAATAAGGAATTGAAGATTTTTATCAAGTTTTGAGTATGATTAACTTTGTTCATTATTGTTTAATGCTTTCAATTACTTTCATGTCAAGCTAGTTAGTTTTCTTTGTCTGGGATGTGAATGTCCAATGCATGAATTGTGATATCTTGTTAAAGTTATTGATTTAAAAACACTATTCTATAATATGTATGCTTAATGCTTTATGTTTACTTGCCATAGACGTGATGAGCTCAAGACATTATACTAACTAGGAAAAGAGGTTTGATGGGTGGTTGTCGCAGTATAGACTTAGAATAGTTGATTGACTGGAGGGTTGTTAATTTATCTGGGGAGTTGCACTAGACTTTTGATTACACAACATTAAGTTATTGATTAAGTACCTCAAGAGAGGGCATTATAAGACAACACTAATAGATATTGAAGCGCCTCGGGAGAGGGTTTCAATTACATGTGCTAAAACTCATAGTGTAGATATTTCATGATCTAAAACGAGAATCACAGGTCATATAGCAACATTCACTATCTTAGACAACCCCTTTATAAAGTTTTCTAAAATAAAGTTTAATCGCTTTCGATAGGTTATATTCTTGTTTAGAAATTGATACACTCACTTCAATTGGAACCTTGATAAAATGAAAACCAACATTAGATTGGGATTTAAGGTATTTTACTAAATTCATTTTCTCTGAGGACGATATCCGGTCTCACCAGTTAATACTGGTTCGAACTTGTACACTTGCAGGGTGGTCAACAACATTCCTTTTTTCTCCCTCTAAATGGTATTTGCTTTCCTGTAGGAATGACAACACTAATATGTGTACCATTTATTGCTCCTATAATATCTTGAGAATTCAATGTTTTATAAACTAACAAAAAAAAATAATTACATAGAATTATCTTAAACTATATTTAAAATCCCACAAATGTTGTTTTAAAAAAATAGAATGATAGAAAGCATACCTTAAAGTAAGGATAAAAAGCTGAGCTTCTTAAAATCTCCTTTGGCATTTGTTGAAAAGAAGGAGGTTTTATGATTTCACTAGCAAACTTTAACATTACTACTAATACTTTGCGAAAATATTTGTGTATAGTTTCACTAGAATATTGGAACCTATCTGGCAACAATCTATTTCGAGCGTTGTGACCTATAGTCATAAGAAAATACCAATCTATTCCTCTGTAGAAAGATATCTACTATCGTTTAACCAGCCTTTATCTTTAAACAACATGCATAGACGTAAAAAACATGTTTATCTATTCGAAACAACTCCAAACACACCTTGAGGTGCTAATCTAATAAGTCACTCATAAACTTATGTCCAAACAAACTAGAAACTTGACACGATTGTCGTGAAATTCCACAGTTTTGACTTTATGATGCCTCATGTACAATATGACCACAATGAATAATATCGAATAGCGTTCTTTGTCCATAAGTGCTGAAAAAAAAAAAGCAAACGCATAATATGTGAAGTCACATGAAAATCCAAATAAAAATTAAGGAAGAAATTACATTCTAAGAAAAGGTCCCAAAATCATGTATATATGCATTCTATATCGTATAATAAACCAAATAATAGCATAAGAAAAGGAAAAATATAGTTGAAGTGTTACTTAACTAAGAAAAATCTAACAATGCTCAACAATCTATAATATGATATAACTAATTAATTTTTTTCACTATCCAAAAGTGACTCCCTAAAAGCAATACGATTAGTCGAGTTCATCTCAAACATCCATATTTCGTAATTTTCCTTTGTTTGTTAAACTTCTGAGAGCGAATCCATATAGCTTGTTTCCAACTTCAATTTCTGACATTTTTTATAAAGATGCAATGCACTCTTGAATGCTTGGGCTACTGCTTTTAGAACTTTCCTCCTATAATATCTTTGAAAATATATGTTCTAATCTCTTCTCAATGATATTGTCGCTTTTGTCTTTTTCATATGAAAGTGAGTTCGCTTGTGTCTAATTTGCTTCATATGCTCAGTATATCTTTTTTTTATCATTTGAAATGCCACCTCATGTACTATTAACTTCATTTATTGCATTTAAAGGATTCGAAATATTTGGTTCATAGATTTCAAGGTTTTGCATCAAGGTTTATACTACCTTCATTTGAGAAGATATCATTCGGAGTTGTTCCATCTACTGTATAAGCATGTTTTCCCAATGTTGAAATACCTTCAAATAATATGCCAATGGGTTTGCCTGTATAAAAAATCAAATTATAGATTATAAATATATTATTAAAAGATTTATTAATGTTTCTAACAACAAAAAAATAGTCACCTTAATATACTCATTTTAACGATTATTTTCCATAATTACTTGGTGGTGTTTTTCACCTCGACCATTACTTGTCTGAAAAATTAATTTATTCCAAAGATTCCAACATCTTTTTAAACTATCTCGTTGATTTTTTAAAATTTTTTTTAATCATAATTCAAGCCCGCCCTCTTGGCAAATTCTTCAACTACAATATTCCATATTTTTTTACTTAAAACATCCAATAGGTCTGTCACCATTTCTTAACTTGTTCAATACAAATATCTATAAATATCTTCTTAAGTCCAATCCGCCCTAATTGTTGTATTTGGTTCATGCTGATCATTCATAATTTCCTAAAATAGTTAAAACATATCAAATCAAATTAAAAAAATTACTATTACCCTTGTACAAAAAGAATTTAAAAAATTATAATCAATACATAAAATAAAAAAAAAAAAACCAATTAATTTTTGTACTCACAACAATATATATATATATATAATCTACAATGTGAAATTGAAATTGAAATTACATACAAATACAGATAAAAATTACTAGAAAAAGAAGAAGAAAACATAGGAGAAGAAATTAGGAGGGAGAAGAACAAAGCAGAAACTTTAAAATAAGAAAGAACAACATTAAAAGTTTAGAGAAGATCCAAAAAAAAAATTGCAAAATAGAAAAAGAAGAAGTAGAAGAGAAAAACTACAACAATGGGTGAAAAAAAAATCCATAAAAAATTACATAACAAAATAAGAAGAAGAAGAAGTTTATAGCAATTGAAAAAGAAGAAACGCATAAGAAGAGGAAGACGAAGCTTGCTACAATTGCAAAAGAGGAAATTTACCGAAGTTACAAAAGAAAATCCAAACTAAAAAAAAAAATGCATAGCATAAGAGGAAGAAGAAAAAGAAGAGCTCCAGTAATTGCAAAGGAAAACCCGATCAAAAAATACAACTTAAAAGAAGAAAAAAGAAGTTTACAACAATTGCAAAAGAGGAAACCTATGATAAGAATAAGAGGAAGCTTGTAGCAATTGTAGAAGTGGAAATTTTACAGCAGTTACAAAATAAAAGAGACCACAATCTGAAACCTAAGACAAAAATCTAAATCCAAATTTCGCAGAGAAGAAGAACTACAGCAATTGCAGAAGAAAATTAGAAAAAAAAAAAATACAACTTAAAAGAAGAATAATAAGAAGTTTATAACAATTGCAAAAGAGGAAACCTACAAGAAGTTAAAGAGGAAGCTTGTAGCAATTGTAGAAGTGGAAATTTACAGCAGTTACAGAATAAAAGATACCAAAATCTGAAACCCAAGACAAAAATCTGAACCCAAATTTTGCAGAGAAGAAGAGCTACAGTAATTGCAAAAGAAAATCCGAAAAAAAAACAAAAAACAACTTGAAAGAAGAAAAAGAAGAAGTTTATAACAATTGCAAAAGAGGAAACCTACAAGAAGAACAAGAAGAAGCTTGTAGCAATTCTAGAAGTGGAACTTTACAGCAGTTACAGGATAAAAGAGACCAAAATCTGAAACCCAAGACAAAAATTTAAACCCAAATATTACAGATCCGAAATAATATTAATAAAAGAGAAGTTAGAAAAAAAATAAGAGTTTTGTTCAGAACGAAGTTTACAGGAATTGCGGAAGAAATTCTTGAAACAAAATCTCCAAATAGAAGAACAAGAGAAGAGAAAACTTATAGGGAGACCAAAATCTGAAACCCTGGACAAAAATCTAAAACCCAAATTTAGCACATCCGAAATAACATTAACATTAACAAAAGAGAAGTTAAAAAAAATAAAGACTTGTTCAGAAGGAAGTTTACAAGAGTTGCTCTTGAAACAAAATTTGCAAAATAGAAGAACAAGAGAAGAGAAAACTTACAAGAGACCAAAATTTGAAACCCAAGACAAAAATCCAGAACCCAAATTTTGCGGATCCGAAATAACATTAACAAAAGAGAAGTTAAAAAAAAAAGAGTTTTGTTCAGAAGGAGTCCAAAATCTCCTAAAATTATGAGAAATACGTTGGTGGAAGAGTTCAAATTGAGAAGAAGAGCAAGAAGAGGAGTTCGAGTTGCAGATGGACAGCTGGAAGGAACAGTTTCGAGTTGTAGATGGAGAGCTGGAGAGGAGTTCGAGTTGCAGATGGAAAGCTGGAAGGAACAGTTTCGAGTTGCCGATGAAGAGCTGGAGAGGAATTCGAGTTGCCGATGAAGAGCTGGAGAGGAATTCGAGTTGAAAAAAGAATCGCCCATTTTTTCCCTCTACCAGCAATAGAGTGACTGAAAAAAGCCAAAAGATTTTGTTATTTCTAGCAGAGGATTAACCTCTTTTTTTATCATCGATTTTTTTGAGTGGATATCTAAAAAATTGACAAATATTAAAACTTATATTATTCTTTTTTATTTAGATTTGGAGAATAAAATTAGAATTATCAAACGCCACCTTATTTTGTAACAGCAACAGTTACAAGTTTTAGCAATTGCTTTTTCGGTGATAGTGCGCTTTGCCGGTAGAGGCCCAAAAAAGACCCAATAAGCCAAGCCCACAGGTCGTCCCTGTATGACCAATTGGTCATTTTTGACAAAGACGAGGGTGAAGTTTGAGATTTTGTTAAATTGGATCTCTTCTCGACAGTGCATCATCTAAAGCTTCAAAGGCCTTTCGAACAATGGTCTATTCTGCTTCCTCTTGAGCTCTGCGTTTCGTTTCTGTGCGTAAGTAGGGTTCTTCATTCGAAAGAGGGCTCTGCTTATTACGATCAATTCGTTCGAGTTCCGGTTTTTATCCGTATCATTAATCTTTTCGTTCTTTGATCTCTCTCAGTTTTGTGACCTAAGTGAAATTACACAATTCAGATCTGTTCCCTGACCTTGAGAATCCGCTATAGAAAAAAATGTATGGATTCGAGGCCATGACTTTCAACATTCATGGAGGATATCTCGAGGCGATCGTGCGAGGCCACAGATCTGGCCTTCTCACCGCGGCCGATTACAACAACCTCTGTCAATGTGAAACTCTTGATGACATAAAGATGCATCTTTCGGCGACCGAGTACGGTCCATATCTGCAAAACGGCGAGTGAATTTTGACCCTTTTTATTTTTCAATTTCGTTTCTTTTTATTTCTATCCATTTATTGATAATTCATTTGAATTCTAGGGAGTAAGACGTTCTATTATTTTATTTTGTTTTTGTTCCGTGAAATTTTTTTGTGGCATCGTTAGCTATTGTAGAACCTCTCATGATTTTTAACTTTGCAAAGCATTAGAATTGGATCCGTGTCTTTGTAACTCAATAATGCATTTCCTTTAAGAATTTACCGAGCTCTGATGTTGTTAACCGAAGATTGGGTCGGATGATGGTCTCTAACTCGGTTAATTATGATCGGTTAGTATTTTTGTTTAGTTGAAGGAATATTGAAAGCATAAGAAGTGGAAAATTGTCAATTTGATTTGCTGATTTCAACTGGAATTTCAACTAAACCAAAAACGGAAAATGCTTGATAAAAAAACGAGTCAATGATGACTGACTTTTATCCCGGATAATGTTGACTTATTGTATCTATTTGATCCAAGGCAATCAATTTTTATCAAAAATAGAATTATGGAAGTTGAATTTTATTTTAGCTTATTCCTTGCAAACATTGACTGCATACGGATTTCATCACTCTTACTTTAATTTGGTTGTCGTGGCTTTTCAATGTTCTATTAAAGGCTTATGATTCAGACAATACTCGTGGCCTAATTTTAAAAGTAAATGAGCTTTAGGCATATTGATCTTCTGAATTCAGAATTAAATGTGGTCTATACACACGGTATGTGTTCGGTAATGTTTGGTGTTGCCTGGATTCCTGACGTCAATACACAAATACACAAAATTATATACAGGCCTAAATTAGGTTTAGTAATTCATGCTAAGGAGGTTAGAGGGTGTGCTTTTAACTTATACTTGCACAGAATGATTTAACCATTCCAAAAGCTTTGACCCATCTATAGCAAAAGCTCCTCAAATTGGACCTAGTCCAACATGTTTGACATTGCCATTAGGACGGTTCCGGACCAATGAGGAATGAAGATTGCACCCGTTCTCTGGGAAGATCAGTGCTACCAGTGAATTTATTGACCAATAACTCCATAGTTTCTTGCCTTACTGCTGTATTCTAAACTTGCACAAATGATTGACCTTGGCGTCAAGTCCACAATCCCTTACCTGGCAAGAGACTAGAAGAAGCTCTATCGAGGCCTCTTCTACTTCCACCCCCAATGGTATATAGGCCATCTCTAATAATCAACTCAATCATGCACCCATGTTCTCCATATTTGAATGCTTGGAAGGCCCCAAGAATGAAATAAACAGCTGAGTCAATCTTTGATTGAACCTCCTTTCATAATTCTAAAAGGCCATTGGTGAGTATTTGCATGGATTTAATCTTTGAGTTACCTAAATTGAAGGTTAAATTCTAGTTAACAGGAGGTTATTGAAGAACCTTCACTTTTGCATGTATCCTAGCCATTGTATTTCTCTCTCACTCTCTCTCTCTCTCTCTCTCTCTCTCTCTCTCTTGCATAAAAAAACTGGATGCATTTGACAACTAACAAACGACCTCCCTTATGTTTTCTTTACACCTATATTAGTGAAGTGCGCACTGGTGAATATTAACACCAATCATATGTTTGGGAAACTGACTGTTTTTGTTTACTTTTTTTTTTATTTTAATAATTGCAGAACCTTCCCCCTTGCATACAACAACAATTGTGGAAAAATGCACACTTAAACTGGTTGATGAATATAAACACATGTTATGTCAAGCTACAGAGCCCCTATCGACCTTCCTTGAATATATCACGTACGTGTTCCTTGTCTTCTTATTGTGCAGATTCATGCTTATGCACATAGCTTAGTTCCACTTTGATTTCATGGTTCACACTTTTGCAACTAAATACGAGGATTATACTAAATGCCAGAATTTGATTTAGCAATCCTTAATGAAATTGGAGAAATATGAATAAGTCCTTTAAATAATGCCAGGTATGGTCACATGATTGACAATGTTGTCCTCATTGTCACTGGTACCTTGCATGAGAGAGATGTCAATGAATTACTCGAGAAATGCCACCCTTTAGGCATGTTTGACAGGTAAGATCTATTTTTCCAACATTGTAAGTCCTGCTTATTGTTCTTTTACAATTTGAAGCAGTAGTAAGATGCTATTTTTTTTTTCCGTGCAGTATTGCTTCCCTTGCTGTTGCACAAAATATGCGGGAGCTTTATAGATTAGTGCTTGTTGACACACCATTGGCACCATATTTCTCAGAATGCATTACTTCTGAGGTGCTGATCTACTTTGTACACCTCTTTGTTTTAATTTTGTGAATTTCAAGGAACTGATAAACTGTGCGCATTATTCTTTTAAAAGATTTGTGTTCTTTTGACATGCTACTTGAACTTGGTATGGGAGTTTGGAATGGACATCCATGACTACGGGTTGAATTTGTTTATTCTCAAATTATATGATACAGCAAATAGGCTAGAAACTCTCAAGATATTTGAATTCAGTCCTTGGACATGAATTGTGTTTATTCCCAAGCCTATATTTGTTTCTTCTTAATTGCACATTTTGAATTGTATCCTAGTTCTCAAATCACAAAACAAATGTAGTCTTAAGTAATATTGTTTCTTTTTGACTTAAATAACTTGGTAGAGGAGTGTCACAGTGTATGCAAAGACAAAGAACTGGTTTATGGATTTCAATTATGTACCACATAAATTATTTTTATGTATTATTTTCTTAATTGCACATCTTGAATTGTATCCTAGTTCTCAAATCACAAACCAAATGTAGTCTTAAGTAATATTATTTGTTTTTGACTTAAATAGCTTGGTAGAGGAGTGTGACGGTGTACGCAGAAAATGATAGAAAGTTATTTTCTTAATTGCACATTCTAGTTCTCAAATCACAAACCAAATGTAGTCTTGACTAATATTATTTGTTTTTTGACTTAAACAACTCAGTAGAGGCGTGTTACAGTGTATGTAGAAAATGATAGAAAATTATTTTCTTAATTGCACATTTTGAATTGTATCCTAGTTCTCAAATCACAAACCAAATGTAGTCTTAAGTAATATTATTTGTTTTTGACTTGCATAATTTGTTAGAGGAGTGTCACAGTGTACACAAAGACAAAGAACTGGTTTACTGATTTAACTTTCGTAACACATTAATTATTTTTATGTATTTCCTAGATCATGATGTCTTTTTTGTTCCTTTTACTTCTATCCTTTCAAAATCCTGTCTAACACTGCTGAATAACTAGGTTTTCATTCCAATTTTTATCAAGGGAAGATGATGCTGCACTGTTAGATTTTGAGAACTCCTTTGCTATTTCATTTGCTTCAGCTTTCTTCTTACTGTTTTTGGATAAAATGTAGGATTTGGATGATATGAACATTGAGATCATGAGGAACACTCTCTATAAGGCATACCTCGAGGACTTCTATAAGTTTTGCCAGGTAGAAATGCTTTAGATTTTACATCAGGCTCTTTTTCCCTTGTCCCTGTAAATCTCAACAGTGATATCTCAAATTTAACTTACTTTCTTTGCCAAAGAAACTTGGGGGAGCTACTGCAGAGATTATGTCTGACCTTCTTGCCTTTGAAGCTGACAGAAGGGCTGTTAATATCACAATAAACAGGTATTTTTACAGTTGATTATTCATTCCTATAATGAGAAGTTATATGTTAAGCTTGCAGTTTCCTAGTGTCTCTCTAAATCCATCACCCTCCAAGTTGAAGAGTTTCTTGATCCATTATTCTAAGTAATCAGCATTGGCTTTTTGGTGGAATTTTTGCTTACTTTTAATGTGATTTATTTGTATAGTATCGGCACTGAACTGACTCGAGATGACCGCAGAAAGCTTTACTCTAATTTTGGCTTACTGTAAGTTTTCTTGTTCATTGGCCCCTGTTAGTAAGCTCCATGTAAGAATTATTATTTGTTTGGAGGTTTTACATTTGTTTAATACAGGTACCCTTACGGGCATGAGGAACTTGCTGTTTGTGAAGACATTGATCAGGTAGGCCATAGGTTCCAAAAGAATTATAGCTGAAAATTGCAAGGTCACTGTTGCTTTTTTAATATTTCTCATTTTGGGGAACTAATAGCATGTGATGAAGTTACTCAGCCATAGAAAACTGGCAATAATTGCAAAATGTACAAGCTTAAATTCAATTAAAGAAACTTGGCTGGAAAAACAAGAACAGCAACTACTAATATATTTTGGTTATTTCTCTTTTGAAATATTCATTTTTCACATTTCTGTTAGAGGAGTGCCTTTACTAGCTTATCTTCAACATGTTTTCTCTGGTTATATCCATAAGATTAAATTTGGTTCCTGACTATTTGAATGAAAGATCATGATAAATAGTTTCATTTTGGACTTCAGCACTAGTTATCTGAGGACAACTTGATTATGTTTTTACAAGTAACTGTGCATAAATGACCACTATGATGTTTTTTTAAATATATTTAAGATTTTGCAGGTTTTCCTCTTAATGTGATCTTTTCCCCTTTATTTTGCTTTTCATTAATATCAAGAAAGTCATAAAATTTTAACTAAACCATTATTACTTGTAGTATTACTACTTGTATTCTGGTTTTTTAGTTGTTTGTTTCTAACCATGATGGTGTAGAACTGGCCGATGCATTTTTTTTTTTCAAACCCTGGTTTGTGAGACTTAAAATTCTTCTGTTGCGAGAGTCATTTTGTTTTGCAATTGCACAATGCAGCTGACTCATTTATTCTTTATTTAATGCTGTAGGTTCGTGCAGCCATGGAAAAATATCCCCCATATCAATCAATTTTTGCCAAAATATCCTATGGCGAGAGTCAAATGCTGGATAAGGCATTCTATGAGGAGGAGGTGAAAAGGCTTTGTTTAGCATTTGAACAACAGGTAAATAAATAACAACCCGCCAAGATATCAAATGTTATGTGAAGGTTCACTTAGACTTGGACTGATGATTCGATCAAAAGAAAAAGAATAAGCAGATGTCCCTATTTGCTTGGTCTAACATGGTTGCTCTTTTTATTTATTTGTTTATGAAACTTGACTAGTTTGTAGGCGTTTTAACCACTAAGATTAGAAAAAGTAATAGAAGTTACAGGTCATTGAAAGTTCTCTTGCAGATTTTTTTTTATTTTTTATTTTTTTATTTTTATTTTTTGTGATAAAGTATGTTTTTACATCTGACAAGAACTGATCTAATGATATCTGTTGAACTCTCTAGCTTCTTTCACATGCTTCCCATATGACTTAACATTTAAAAGCATGTTCTCTGTCCGTTATGCAGTTCCATTATGCCGTCTTTTTTGCGTACATGAGATTGAGGGAGCAAGAAATCAGGAATCTTATGTGGATCTCTGAATGCGTCGCCCAGAATCAGAAGTCCAGAGTCCATGATAGTGTTGTTTTTATATTTTAGGTGATATCTCTGTTCTTGAATGAATGACAACATTCCTCCCATTTTCTTGTCTTCTGTAAATCTATCCCTGTTGTTTTTCTTAAGTTGGCAAAGATTGGTGGTGGTGGTGCTACCTCTCTCTGTGTGTTCCATTTGAGCAATAAAATTGTACGTTGGTCATGCTTACTATTTATCAGGAATACAAATGCTTGTAGAGATTCCGGCCAATTCTTTTTTAAATATCTAGTTCCAGTGGGATAATTTTACTAAAAATGCAGAGTTGCTATTTGTGACACCCATCCACCATCGATTTTTACCTACTTGTTAATGCTTGTCTGGTTCTGAATTCTTCGCAAGGTGGTGATAATGCCCCATCTTCTGTCTGAAATGAATGACGTTAGAAACACCATCTCACTTCGTCAAATCTTTGTGCATCAATGGTGTATTTGCAGGAGTGGATCCTCAATCCGGATCTGACCGTATCATTTGGTCATGGGCGGTTATTGTGACTGCGAGGCCATAAACTCCATGTTTATTTATTTATTTTTTTTGTCTTACGCCATATATTCTCATTACCCCTTTGCAGCATGGAATTAGTCTTAACTTTAGATATTGCAACTATGTAACATAGCGGGAGATTCTCTTCAATTGAGATGAACAGTGGGAATTATATTTGTTGGCTGCTTGTTTAGATTTCAAGACCGAACCGACTTTCTCAAGAGCCTAGGCCATATTATGATAATTTGAATTACCTAAGTTGGAGTATCAATAACCTCCATGTTATTAACAGAAATATATTATTTAACTAATATGTTGGGCGCATGGAAGTTTGGGTAATCTCCAGCTATTAACGCAGATATGTTGCTTGTTGATGAAGAGCGTATCACAATTCGTGTCATTATGTTATAAACGGGTTATATTGTAAATGAATTATGTTATATATATTATAAATGGCTCGTGTTGTAAACGACTCTTTTTATAAATGGATCATATCGTAAATGGGTTGTGTTGTAACTGTATTTATAATCGTGTAGTTATATATAATTTATTTAATTTTTTAAAATTAATTTTTAAATTATTAATAAAATATTTAAAATAAATTAAGGTTTTTAAAAATAATAAAAATTATGTTATCTATAAATTAATAATTACATTAATTTTAAATTAATTTATTTATAATTTGTCTTTTAATTTATTTATAATCATGTTAAACGTATCATTTTCGAGTTTATAGGTTAACTTATTTATGATTTACATTTAGTCATGTTTAATCATGTTTATCTCGTTTTGACGCAAAATTATTTATGTTAAACTTAAATCCGTTAATTTTGTGTCGTGTTTGCATAAGATTATCGTGTTGTATTCGTATTTGGTTATCGTGTCGTATTACAAATTGTCACCCTTAGTGTATAGTCTGTTATCGTGTCAATACAAACCAACAAAGAGATGCCACCATGCGTAGAGTGTTTAAGATCATGCTTGTCCAATTGTATAATGACAACTGTACATAGTCCATAATAGAGTTGCTCTTGCCAATATCTAGTTTACTTTTGTATAGTTAGTGTATTTGCTTTATAATAGTTCTTCTTGTGAATTTAAGGATATGTTGAGAATAAATAATCTGCAAGAGCATTCTTTGAACTTCTTTTTCTTTTTCAACAATTCCTTCATGATATTAGAGACAAGGGAAGAGCTCCCCTCTAACCAAATGGCAGTATCTTGTCAATCTCAAGAATTTATTTCCTTCAACTTTATGTTACTGTTAATCTACTGTCAAACTCTTGTCTTTAAGCTAACCTTTTACAAAAAGCTTGATAGGAGCAATTACTTATCAAGGAAGTACTAGACTTTCAACGTTGTGATTGTTGTTAATAGGCTTCAAGAACACTTGGATGATACCAAGCATTCCCCACCTTGATTCCTACATTTGTAGCAAACCAACCACAACACCTTGTTCATCACTTGGCAATGGTTCAACTAACCATTAGTGAGATGGATTTATAACTCTTTCAAATTTGGTATTTACTCAGGTTGTGGCTTTCTCCACGGTGACAAAAACCTAGAAGGCTACATCATATTGTCAGATCATGGAGCTTCAAATGAAACTCCAATACATTAGCAAATATGGAATATCTTGCAATGTCTTCTCAAGCTCAAATCTACTAACCACCAGCTTATTT
The DNA here is from genome assembly GCA_030144865.1 of Tinospora cordifolia. Taxonomy (NCBI): domain Eukaryota; kingdom Viridiplantae; phylum Streptophyta; class Magnoliopsida; order Ranunculales; family Menispermaceae; genus Tinospora; species Tinospora cordifolia. The sequence continues at coordinate 6,513 of JAJIYU010000096.1, read as the reverse complement.
CCATGGACATGTCTGTTTGCCCCCAAAATTAGTTAATCTATTTCTATTAAAGGCTAGGACTAAAATACACCCTCTTGTTGCTAGACTTTATTCTCAATCAATGTTGTCATCCTTTGAAAAAGCTCATGGCCAACTTTTAAGCTATGATCTCTATTACAACATCAATATACTATTAGTAAGCTTAATCTTCTTCAAGCTCAAAGATCTATTGCATGATCCAAAGAAATCATCTACCCTAGCACCTTGTGGTCCTCCTTAGTTGAATTTCATTAGACCTCCCAATTTCATTTCCCCAAATGGCTCATAGTTTAGTATTCATGGTGGCTCTCAAGCTTCTATGATGCTTGATCCAAACAATTATTAGCATATGCCTAAAGCATAAACCCAAATGTTAGATTTGTAGGAAGACAATGCATGTTGCCCTTGTGTGTTAGTGAATCTAGCATCAAGCCACAAGCCAAACACTCGAGTTCTTAGTTTCAAGCTTATTGCCCCAATTTTCATAATAATCACAGCCTTTAGCCACTAACACTATTGCATTTTAAATCTTAGCTCAAGCCTCTTCTTGCTATTGTTATGTATCCCTCTTGGTAAATCAATTTTGGTTCATCTCGCCATCTCACACATGATTTTAGTGCTCCACAAAAATTTACGCTGTTTGTTGGTTCATATCAAGTCTTGATTGAGAGTGGTGCATCCATCCTTATAATAAACATTGATATTGTTATGCTTTGTACCTCTTCTCTATTCATATCACTTCAACATTTGCTTCACTTTCTTTCAATTTTTAAACAACTTTGTACTAATGTTTATCAAATTTTAATGTGATCATTCTATTGTCAAGGATTCAATAATGGGCAAGTTTCTTCTATAGGGTCATGTTGATCATGGCCTTTACACGTTACCTACAACACTTGAGTTGAAAATAAGTCATCATGTAGCTCTCACATGCTCAGCTTCCTCTCAAGTTTGACACTTTCGGTTAGGATATCCTTCTTTTTATTATTTTTAATTGTATTTCACATTTTTTTTAGCTTTTTTCTTACTTTTAATAGATTTATAGGCCTTCTTACTCTTAGTCTTACAAAGAGCTGCAAACTTCCCTTTCATATGTCATATTAAAGGGTTTTAAAACTTTTTGAGTTGTTTCATTTGAAATTTTAAGACTTTGCTTGTGTCTTACCTTACAAATACTTGATACTTTATGCTTTTTATTGATTCTTTTTTTCATGTCACTTATTTTATTTACTTTATGTTGAAGATGAAGTACTCACGCGCACACACACACACACACACACACACACACACACACACACACACACACACACACATATATATATTTACAATTTAAAAATATGGTTGGTACTCAATTTAATTGCATCATTAAGTGGTATAAAGTAATTGAAGTGGTGAGTATCAATCCATTGCTCCAGTTCTTGCTTCTTGTAGCATTTTACACGAGGTTTTTTGCCTATTATATCTACCCCAAGGTAGAATGACGAATTGAACAAAAACATTGCATGCAGTTAAAATCGGACTATTGTTGTTTGATCATAGTTTTATCCCTTTATCATTTTGTTCATATACCTTCCTTACAAGTTTTCAACCCCTATGCATCTTCATATGACAAGTAACCCAAATTTGATTGTCTTCAACTCTTTGGTTTCATTTATTACCTCTCTAACCTTTTATGAAATATAAATTGGAGCCTCTCTATATATTATGTATTTTTGTAGGATGTAACACCTTTTGTAATGGCACCTTTGCTTTTATTTTGATATTGGCTGGTGGTTTCTTTCTCAACGTGTTGTATTCTATCAGGATAGTTTCCCAATAACAATATTTAAAACCAAGTCCCTTCATTCTCCTTTGTTTGGCCTACATACACATGCTCATGCCAGTAACGATGCCTCATCAATCGTGCCTCTCTTAGGCATATTATTGTCTGGATTTCAACAATAGTTATCTCCTCAACTCTACAAGTTGCTCCATTTGCTTCTGCAATTGTTATTTCTTGTATGCCAGTAGCACCACTCAAACACATCTGAGAGTCACTTTCTTCAAAACTAATATCTTTAAGCCAAAGCCTTCAGTACTACAGTTGTATTCAAGCCATCCTCCAAGAGGCAAGCTCTTGCTTCCAAGGAATGGATGTATGCAATGCTTCGTGACCTCAATGCTATCCATACCAATTCTATTTGTTCACTTGTCCCTCTTCTAGATGGAAAATCTTTGGTGTTGAATGCGTTTTAAACACAAGTACAATTCAGATGGTTTTCTTTAACTACATAAGGTAGGAATCATTACAAAAGGTTTTATTCAAACTTATGAGTTAAAGTATTTTGAGACATTAGGTCTTGTTGTCAAGCTACCCACCTTTCATATTTTGTTTTGCCATGGCTGGCCATTGAGCAACTCGATGTGCTTAATGTTTTTTCTCTACAATGGTATAGTTGAAGAGGTTTAGAAGAGCCAACCGCCCAAGTTTGTAGATGTTGTTACACTTTTGCTTGTTAGCAAGCTTCGTAAGGCTATTCATAGCCTTGAGCAAATGATGCTTCATGTTTGGTACAACAAATTGAGTTCGTTCCTCGTGGCATACAGTTTTGTTGTCTCTCATGTGGATCCTTTGGTGTTCATTTCCAATCACTACTCTACTTTGATGATCTTGCTTGTTTATGTTGTTGACATCATTATTATCAAGTAAAGTGCTTCATTGATTACTTTTTTCATTGTTATGCTACACATAAACTTTGCACTCAAGCGCGTTGACTCTATCCATTCCTTGGTATTACAGTTTCTTGAACAATGATATTCTTCACTTAAATTAGGCAGGTTATAGTTGTGATATTCTTCATTAAGCTAGCATAAGTGGCTACAAGTTGCCGCCAATGGCTTCTTCTACTCCTCTCTCACTTTATGACAAAGATCATTTGGATGATCTTTCATTTTATAAAAACATTATTGACACCCTTCATTATTGTACCATGATTCACCCTAATGTTAGCATTATTGTCAAAAAAATATGACAATTCATGTATGCTCCTACATCAAAATCAAGTGTATCATGCATTACTTACAAACTACTTTATCATTGACATTTCTTTCTCTTGGTCTATAGGGTTGTCTCTTACTAATTATATGGGAGTTGATTAAGCTAATTATCCTAATGGTTATTGCAACATGAGTGGCTACTACACAATCTTCGGCGTGGACCTTGTCTCTTGGTCCTTAGCAAAGCAACACGTCGTCTCTCACTCTAGTAATAAATTCAAATATTGTAGACTTACAAACACTACATCTGAACTCATGTAGCTTGAGTCCCTCCTTGATGAGCTTTGTCATGCACCATCATTTCCTTCATCTAGTTTTGTGACAATATTAGTGCCTTAAATCTTGCTGCCAACTCGATGCTTCATGCTTGCACAAAGCATGTCAAGATCAACTATCACTTTGTATGTAAAAGTAAAGTCAATGTCTCCCTGCTCATTCATTACATATCATCTAATGATCAAGTAGCTAAAACTCTCACCAAAGCCATGCCAACTCCTTAGTTTTTTCTTCTTTGGAGGAGGTTCACCATTGTGCCTACGCAACTTTGCTTAAGGGGGATGATGATGAAAACCATGTGCAATTTGTTATAATATTAAAAAAACCCATAAATAGATGCCACATGTACAAGTTGTTCAATATCGAATATGTCTAATTGTGTAACAAGTTATATAGTTTGTCAAAGAGTTTCTTTAACCAATGGCTAGTTTATGTGTGTATAGTGGTTGAGTATATTTGCTTTATGGGAGTTGTTTGTATGTATTTAATGATACATTGAGAATACATAATCAACAAGGATATTTGTTGAACTTGTTTATCATCTTTACACTCCCTTCATCTTTTTCATTCCTTCTTTAATCTTTGGAAAATTTGAATAAATAGCATCCAAAAAGCTCATTTTCCATGAATGGACCTTCCCCCCTAATTTGAATAATTTTGACACCTTTGCGTGTGTAAAATGACCAAAATATCTTTCTAGCTTGTTTAAAATTGGTGCATGTGAAAATAATGGTATTCAATACATAACCAACCACGCAAATTAATCTCCAATCATCTATATATCATATAACTTTGGAACAAACACCATTCTCCCATTTTTATCCATCTTCTTCATAATCTTACTTTTCTAATATCTCGTATTATTCCACAAATTTAATCCTTCTTCTTCACATCTTTCACAACTTCTTTTTGTTTCGTTCATTGCATCGTTACATTCCGCAGGATGAAAATCAATATGAAACAAAGACAATGACAGTTTGTGTAACACTCTGAGTTTGTTTTGTAATTTTTCTTTTTAAAAATAAAGAAGTAAATAATATAATAACTATTAATGATAAAAATTATAATAATTAAATTTATTTTTTAAATTAAATTTAGGGATAATTTTGAAGAAATTTTATTTCTAAATATACTAGTAAAATTTGATGATATATATTTATTTTTTCACATATCTAACTTCAGGGTGTCACTTATATATATTATCACACACACTTTAAATTTCATAAAATTGTTAATTTGTATTTCAAGGGTGTGTACTAACAAAATCAAAGTATATGAATTTAAAAGATAAATATTCAAACCTCTAAATCAATTAAAGTTGTCTAGGCCCATTGGCAAAATATAAAACAATTAAATCAATCTAGGCCCCATTGGCCAAACATCAATTATATAGTTCAAGAATCCATGAGAGAAACAATTAATAAGAAATTGTGCCTAATAGGCCTAATATCAATGTTCGTTGATGGTGAAAAAATTCATTCATCAAAATCAAAATGAGGTCAGCCAAGGATACTTTCATTTAATATTTTTCTAATCCTGAAAAAAGAAAAGAAGTTGGGTGAGCTCAAAGAGCTCAATTGATTCATCCTAATCCTTAAATCATTATCAAATAAACATGATTAGACAAATAAGAACACGCTTCCAAATGTTAGGTGTTTCAACATACAAGGACACACTTCCAAATGTTAGGTGTTTCAACAAACTGATTGTTTAAGTCGAGGTTTCTCTCATAGGTAGGGAGAGTATCCCTAGGCAGCCCTTCTATTATCAAGCGCATTATGCATCTCATATGTATATCTTATATCATATATAAAAATTCAGGAGTCATTTGATCTTACTTCAAGTCATTTGATAAAGGTTACATTATCACTAGTCTCTAGAGGGTTCCTTTTGGTAATCTAATATGTTAGCCAAAGCCATCATCACTGGGGTCCATCAATAATACCCAAGTGGGTCATCATCCCTGAATGTGTGTTCTTATCTTTGTTTAATATATTCGTAGTATATACCATACTCACATCATGCAATTCTCACAATATCTCAATCAAATAGACCAACGCTTGTACATGTACAGTCATGGTTTTATAACAAACAATGGACATGTGCAATAAATAATTGATAGCTAAGCACTGATTCATTCAATAGACAATCATTTACAAACAAAAATGTCTCCATAGGCATACCATTATTGAAATAATCAATTCATTTAATCATGCTTATTTAATAATATTTAAAAGTAGGTATCATCTCCACTTAAATTGATTCTGAAAATGTTTTCATGCTTTCCTTGAACTTCTCATAAGATGAAATCAACTATCAACATTTATTTCCTATTAAATTTCATTCCAAGTTGAATGAATTTTTACTCCTCAGTTCATGTTATTTGGACCCTTAATGCACTGTGATCCATACTCAATTTGGTTCACATAACTCGATGTTTTACTCTAACCTTACATACTTGAATTAGGGTGTCATTTAAGTGTTATTAATTGATCCATTACTAGCTTCATATGATTTATTAATTATCTATCTTTTATTCGCATGTTTTCTCATACTAGTTCACTTTGCACAAATTCCCGTAGGCGAAAACTCGTGTCTTTAGTTCCCATGTCGCAAACCTTTGCACCTATTGAGGGAACCAACTTATGGAAACTTATTCATAGATCATTTGACTCTTAGAACTACCTAAAACCAACTTTGAACCCATGTCCAAATGTGACGACCCATGTTTAGATACACAAAAATTATGGGGTCCGATATATGTATTCTCTAGAATTTTAATGGAAATATATGAAATTATCTCAAATTTTTCTGATTTTGAATTATTTATTGAAAAAAATAGAATAATGAGAAAATATAATTTTGACGAGAAAATATGTGACATTATAAGAAAAATATAATTTCTGGAGATAAATGATTTTTGAGATTGATTATTAAATTTTTGAAATAATTATAAAATTTTAGAGTAATTAATGAAATTTTTGGGAGAAAAATGTGATTTTTGGTAGATTATTTAATTTTTTAGAAAATAATTGGATAAATGTTGGAAATGATGTATAATTGAAACATTTTAATGAAAAAAATGATGAATCAAAGGATTTTAATAATTTTAGGAAAAAATGCGAAATTCGAATACATAAATACATATACATACATACATACATATATATATATATATATATA